>NCVS01000436.1:371911-433010 GCA_003055095.1 Goniozus legneri | reverse complement strand
GGGGGGGGGGGGTGAGGGCGACCGGCCGACGAAAATTGCGGATCAATGGTGGAAGTTCCGTGGGCGTCCCTCTTTTCTTGTCGACATCGAGCGGAATGAACTTTCCGACCCACATTGTTTCGGCCGCGGTAGCGAGAGAGGCGTCGCTGTGTCGCGAGCAACCGCGTCTTATATATTTCCCACAAAAGACGATGGGAGAATAGGGAGACGAGTCGAATAAGCCGAACGTGCTCTCCAACTGCCATTGTTATTTCGTTCCAGCGGCCGTGTCGTTTCGACTCTTCCGTAAATCGATCGTTATTGTTTCAGAAGTGCGGAGGAGATCCTGACCATGCTCCTGGAGGCATCCGACGAGGGTATCGGAGGGAACTGGGATGGAGGACGAATCGTCTGGAGCGTGCGTTACGCGCTCGACGGCGACGAGGAGAACGTCTCGCGACCGGTCGATCAGATGCGTATGCATCAGCGTCAACTCCAGCATCACCACCATCACCACGTCGAGAAGAAAAAGCTCCAAGCTCGGCTCGAGATTCAGAAGGACGACATACAGGCGGTGCTGCCGATTTCCAAAGTGAGTGTCGAGAGACGATCGAAAATCTCGAAATGCCGTAACCGCGGGAACGCGAGAAATAAACGTGGTCGCATTTAGCATTCCGGTGGCGAGGATCGGATTAAATTCCATCCCGTCTAGTCGCGACGCTTTGTACGTAGTCGTTTCGAATTTTCCGCTAGCCGGGACGTTCGAGTCTCCGGAACCGCGGAGGCAAACGAAATGCGAATATCGATGCGGACGTCGAGAGTCGACTCTCTATCAATGCGATCGATCGAGCCGGGGAGCGAGAAATTCACGATAATCTCCAAGAGCGGCGGATATCCCTCTCTTTCGCGTAGTCGCGGAGAACAAAGCGTGGAATCACTTTTACGCGTCTGTCTTCCTCTTCTTTCTCCTCTCTCCTTTGGAGCGCGAGACGAAGATATAAGGTAGCCGCGCGTCGGTCTTTATCATGGATATCGCTGTACGTGAGAGCGAGCTTCTCGCGTATTACGACGCGCGCTAAGAATTTCCTATTGGCGAGGTGAAAAGCGACGAGCGGATAAAACGCACCGGCAGAAAGAAGAAGAAGAAGAATAAGTGGAAGGCGGTCTCGTGCTCGCTCGGCACGAAACAAATGGTATTTACACGGGCGAATATACAGCCGGAATAATGTCAACCGCGCGACGCGAACAACGGGGGAATGTGTATAACCGCGTTACGAGCTCGAGCTCCCGTTCCTCGCAATTTACAGTTATCCTCTCTTTTTCATCCCGCCCGCGCGATGAAAACACGACGGGACGGGTATCGTCTGTAAATCTTGTCGCTCCCCGAGAGCTGTATGTATGAATTTTTCGCCCGATTGGATATATAAATTTCCGTTGTTCTCCCGAGTCCTTTTCATTGCATCGATAAACGGCGCTATGGCGTAACGACGGACCGATTTCCTTTCTCTTTCGGCGATTCGTTCGCCAATAAAATTCATTCTGACGTTTTTCTTCCGTTTGAGTCGAATATGAAAAGAGACGAGGGACGACTTGGGTCGAGAGTAAACGTTCCGAACCCTCCTCTTCGCGGAGTTGAGAGAAGAAGCGAGGATGGAAAAAAAGCCTCGTGTAAAATACGTTTACGTCGCTTTGTATTCGCGACTGGCCGAGCGGAGAGTCGGCTAGAACGCGAGGCGCAAGATGGATCGTCGAGTCGAGTGGAATCGAAGGAAAATTGTTTACGCGCTTCGGGTAATGGATCTAATCCTTTCACGCGTGTAATCGGAGACTATTGGACGCTATTGCACCTAAAGATTACAAACTCGGTAGTGGAAACTGGACGGTAGTCGGGTTGTTTTATTTAATTGTCGATATATTCGTTTTTTAGTCGCGATTTTCACAGTCGTAAACAAAGCTATATATTTCGTGTGAGTACAAAACTCTCAAGCAATATCTTCATTGGTATTAATATTTTCACAGTAAACTGATAAGAATGACGAGGTTCATACCGTTCCATTCCGAGTCGTGTTCAGTTCTCAAAAAATCGGTATTATACTTAATCCTTGCTAAATTTGATAGGTTTACAAAATTCGAGTACACGGAAAGTACGGCTAAGAAACCGTTTAAATTCTAAAAAAAGCCGGTCAAATTTTTTGACCCGGAGTCGGAGGGATGGGACGCGACGAATGGTCGATAGGCGGGGTCCGGCAGGCCGAACTCAGCCTTGAAAGTTACGAGTATTAGAAATTTGTATTCCGTGCGTCAACTTGGGCGCGTTGAGAATTTTTCCGGCGAAACGGGAGAAGAGAGAGAGTACGAGGTGAAGAGAGAAAGAGAGAGAGAGAGAGAGAGGGTAATATCACGCGCCATTCGGCGAACCGACCCGATTTTCGCCCTCCCGTTCGCTCGCGCGCGCGTATTCGGCGAAAATCCCACGGCAGGAAAGAATCTGCTAACTCGCACGATAACCGCTCGTCCCCTCGATCGATTCTCTTTTTTCTCTCTTTTCTCCACTCTCACCGATGCCATATACCGTACGCGAACGGCCGCAGAGGAATCCGCTGGCGCCGGTAACGGGCAATCTCCGCCCCCCTCTTGCCCTCTCGCGAGAGCTTTCTCGCCAAAGGGAAATGTACGAGGGAATGTGCGAGCTTCACGGGAAAACTTGTTTTAGATAGTATCCCTTCTTTCTCGACTCTTTTTTTCCTTTCTTTCCCGATAGTTTTTTTTTCTCTTTCTCTCGAGAAGAAAAGGGATCAAGGCCAAATAGAAAATCGAAACCGTTCGCGCTGCGCGAAAGAAGCACACTCGGTCCGAACGAGATACGTAAATTTGAGACTAACGGCTGTCGAAAAAACTCGCGCGAGAGGAAGTGCGCGACGTTTAGCGCGACTGCCAATCTCCGGTCACGGACGCGATCCGAGCCGAGAGAGTCTTGCGGACGGAAACGGAAGTGACGGGGGCGAAGACGAGGGATCATCGCGATTTCCGAGTCACTCGGAGATTAATCGACAACGTCAAACAGAAAAATCTCATCGCGCGTTTACCGATATTTTTTCGCTCGATTCCTCGTGAAATTCCCCTTCCCATTTCATCTCTCGAGCGAATACGCGACGGGAGTTATTCTCGATGTTGACTCTCGGAATTGTCGAATGGAGAAAGCGAGGAGTGGAAATTGGGAGAAATTAGAGTGGAGATAAAATCGCGAAGGAAGAAGATGTTGCGGGCGCGTTCGAATCGCGAAGTGAATGCCGAAGCGAAATGGGGATCATTATGTAAAAGAGCGCAGAGCTTTGCTCGCGCGCGAGGGGGTCAATCCGTCTTTTAATCCCGGAGTAAATTTCCCCTTTTCTCTTCTTTTTCCCTCTCCGGCCGCTCTCTTCTCACCGCGCGTCGTCGAGAGGGAGTAAATCAAGCCGGAATTGCGCCTCTCTTGGACGTTTCCCGTCGATTTTACCTCTAGCCCTCTTTTACGGACTTTCCGCTCTTAACTCGTGTTTCATCATCGCTCTACCGTATCGATGCGAAAATTCTTCCTTCCGTCTTCTACGTCCCTTATCGGAACGAGAATTAAAGAAATGGCGCAATCGAGCACGATAGATAGCGCTGGCACGCGAGCCTTCCGCACCGTCGGCCAATCTTTGCTCTCCCGAGTCCCTTAAAAATGAGAAGGAGAACGAGAGTGGAAGCAGAGAGAGAGAGAGAGAGAGAGAGAGAAAATGAGATAGAAGCGAGAGGAACGATCGGTGGAGCTAGAGAGAATAAAAGAGAGAAAGAACATTGTATAGTGGGGCAAGGGGATAATACCTCCTATCGACTGGTTTTCGTTTCTCGATTCCTTATTCTTCGCTCGCCTCGATTTTTCCACAGAGAATGGTTTCGTGATAAAGTTGAGTCTCATACGCGCTTTTTTCTCGAACGCGCGACAATTTAATTGACTTCCGAGATCCTCTCTGTTTTGGTCCGCTAGTCTTTTCTCTTTCCTATTCGTTATTGCGGGTCGGAGCCCGGTATATCGTCGAGCTTTACTACTGTGGGGCCGCCACTGTCGCTGTTTACAGAGCAATCTCCTCTCCCTTCTCTCCACAAGTTCCGACATCGGCAAGACCGTTCGCTCGTGAGATCCTTCTGGTTTGCTTAATTATCGTAGTTTCGCACTCCACTCTATTGCGCGAGTCGATACTTTGTAGAGAAATACGAGCGAATCGAATATTTTGTAACCGTCTTCGCTATGAATATATTCTTAAATATTTTGATCCGGGTTGGAAGTGTATTCGAATTATATAATAGAAAAATGAAAAAGTCAATGCGCATATTCTTTGGTCGTTGCATAAGAAACCAAAATATTATATCTCGCTTTACCAAGAGATTAACGATTTTTCTTGTCTTCGTCGAGGAGGTTTTGATAGCGGAATAGCTGAATAAGGCAACGCGATCAGTGAGATCCAATGAATGTCAGCGATAAATAAATGCGTGTTTACAAAACATTGAGTTTTGTAAAAAAAAACTCGCGATACCGGTTACGCAAAGATATTCATAGATCTATTCTCGTTCGGGTCATGCGTTCGCGAATTAACTTTGGACGCTTCCATCGACGAATCGTTCGGGACGAATCCGTTACGATTAATTGATTAAACGAGTGATTAATTCGTTTACATTCTATGAGCGCCGATAGCGCAAAGTTATCGGAAAGTTGTCGTTTCTTGATTATCCCTCGTTTTAATTGTTGCTCCACTTTGCGAGTCTTAAAGTCTGAGCTAGTTTTTAATTAAAAGAGATTCCTCATTCCGACAACCGTCTCCGATCTAGCCTTTTATTCGACGTCTTCGTGGCTTACCGCCGTCGATGACGTTCGCGATTCTACACATTATCGATAAAACTATATTTCAGTCAGTAAGGAGAAACTCATCAATTTTAAAGTAGCTTTTCAAAAAATTTGAGTACCAACCTCCGATCATGGATCCGGTTTATCGCAATTCATTTTCACTTTATACGCCGTTTAATATCGTTCGGACATCGTAATTTCGGAATAGCTCGACTCGACCGAGTCGCCTGCGTTCAACGTATAAATCTCGAATAAAGCTCACCTCCTCTTCTCTCTCTCTCTCTCTCTCTCTCTCTCTCTCTCTCTCTCTCTTCTTTTCTCCCTACCTCTCTCGCGCGTGCGTCTATGATTGATTACTCGCGCAGTGCCGAGGGGTCTGCGATACCGACCGAGTTCTGCTCTCCTTTCTCCGCGTACAACAATACGCTTTTCCACCTGTAATAACCGAGACGCGGAACACATTTCTCAAAAGAGGAAAAAGGGGATGTCAAATTTATTAAATTTCTTTCTCACTTGCGAAAATTCTCACTGTATTTTTGAAACAGAAATCGCGATATCCGCTGAATCGTCTCCGATTCCTCCACAAATCGTATTTCGATTTGGAATCGGGTTTGCTTTTTTCATCACATTTTAGTTTTTGGTCCACAATGCGCGTCGGTCCAATTTAAAACATTTTCTCCGTTCATAAATTTTTAAAAACCCTGAAATTTTTCACATTTTATATTTTCAAAGCTGAATCGAATTAGCGTATCGGAGCCGTCTATCTTTTCACTCGAATTTCTACTTTATCCCCTTATAAATCTCCGCTTTTCGCGTTTATCGACCTGAGGAACATATCCTCGTCTTCTACATTCTCGTATTTGCAGTAACACACATATCCACAAGCTATATAACGCGAATAGGGGCAAGGTAACTGGTCGGACGAAAAGGAGAGAGAGAGAGAGAGAGAGATAAAGCAGCCGTCGAAGCGCGAGTACGGTACGGTATACGCGAAACGAAGCGGGCTTTCCGAAACTCGATTCCTCCAGGGCCGTATGTGGTAAAAAAAAGATCCCCGAGAGACCAGTGAGATAAATCATTGTCGAAATTTCTCGAACTCGATGTGCCTTATTCGTTTCGGAGGGAACGTGAATGAGAGAAAGAGAGATGTAGTTGGAAAAGCTTGTTTGCATAAAACGATAATAAAGCGCGGTCGGGTTATTTTTAAATTATTCACGAATTCGAGTCGCACGAATGAAAGAACGAGCACGTGTCCACTACGGTCGTTGCATATAATCCGGCACTGTTGGTGAGAGTTCTCCCGGATCGACTAGGACGTGGGATGAACGGGAGATCGAGGGGTGTGCCCGAAGGGAGGTTCGAGAAAGAGGGAGAGAGGGAGGTCAGAGATTTAAATTCTCTCGCTGCAATATCCCGAGTCGTTTGATGTTCCTCCCAAAGGCCAGACGGGAGCGCGGAAGCCAACTTTGAAACGGTTGCTCTCTGTCTCTCTCGCTCCGTCCCTGTATACCGGACCACCCATTCGATCCACCCCATCCTTCCTGGCGGACTACGGACGCGCTATCGTTTGCGAACCTAAAGGTACACGAACCCCCTCACGAGCTTCGACTTCAAACTCCATCGCGTCCCTTCACCTTCCTCGCCTACGCTTGCTCTTTGACTCGCTCATCCCCCTAGAAATTATATTTACTATACCTCTTCACATAGGAAATTTTTAGCGTAATTTTTCGTGGGGTAAAAGAGATCGGGTAGGAGACAAAAAATTAATTAAACTCCAACATTCCTACTTTTTCTCTCGACCATCGCGTTTTGCGGGTTAGCGAGAATATTTTTTCCCCTTATTATTTCTCTCATTTTTTTTGTTACCGTTACAGTTCTGAAATTCGAGATGCATACATTTTCCAACACTCGTCTCTCGGTCTTGCCACAGGCTCGTTCTGGTTTTCCGTTGTTATCTTGTCTTACGCTCTCATTGCCCCGCTCTCTTTGCCCCGCTCTCTTTCATCGTGCTTATAGAACGTTCTATTTTCCCAGAACTGGGAGGTGATGAACACGGCGGTGCTCACCGGCCGTCAGGTCTCGCAGGGCATGAAGGTATTCATCGTGAGTCAGGCTGGCACCGTGGCCGACGTAACGCTGCAGTCATCCTGTCATTCCGAGGACGAGAGCGTACTGAAGGTAAAGTAGGCGAAACACTAGAGGCCTGTACCTTCGAGGCTCGGAGTCTCCGAGTCGATTTGAATAACTCGATCTTTCAATGTCGCAATTTTCCCCGCCGTCGACAGGTCTCGTCGTCCTGCAGCAGTGTTTACGTAGACGGGACCGAGATACGAGGCTCGAGTAACGCTTCGGTACTCGTCAAATACGGCACGTACACAGGCCTGGCCAGATTCACCGTCTGGATGCCAGAGTTCCCCCTTGAAGTGACGGTGGCCGACACGAGACTCAATCAGATCAAAGGATGGAAAGTGCCGGAGGAGCATTCAATGGGCGCCAAGAGCAAGCGCAGTCTCAATTCCACGGACTCCTCGACGACGACGACAACGGTCGACCCGGGTAGCGGTACGGGAAGCGTCGCCCCGAGGACGATCAAGAGAAGCGCCTCGGATCTCGACGAGGCGCTCGAGGACACGTCGATCGACGTCGACGATCCCGATGTGCTTCTCGAGGAGGACGAGCACGACGACAGGTACCACGATAACGATCACTGGGACTCGATAAACTCGATAGACCGAGGACTACCGGCAAATTGCCGTCTACGCTTCCAACAGAGTCCCGTTGAAGTTTACGCGAGGTTCCTAGCGACGGATCACGACTCCGGTCGAGATTCTTATTTCGTCAATAGACGCACCTGGCTCAGGGTGACCGACCTAGTCGGCGGATTGTTGAGGGTGTCCGATCCGCGCATTGCCACGCTCTGGCAGAGCAAAATCGTTCAAGGCCGCGGGGTCGGTCGCACCGAGGTCCAGGTGCTCTCGCCGATCACCGGTCGCGTGATCGGAGCCAAAGAAATTCGCGTCGGCAACGACCGGGTCTCCATAGCCCGACTCTCCGTCAGGGTGGTCTCGGGACTCCAACTCACCATCAGCCCGGACACCGCCATTGAGAACGGCTACGTTGCCGAAACCTCGGTCACGAGGAGGCTCACAGCTCAGTATCAGGTCAGTTGCAACGTTATCTTCTTTTTATTCGTGCACTAACATTTATTTGAACCTGTACAAATACAAGTTGCAATTATATACAACTGACAAAAAGAGGGATACCGGGCGACGAGATTAATACGTTTACCTCTGCTTATGACGCGTTACAGGAGGGGCTCTTGGACATCGACGTTGAGTTCTCGGACGGATCGCGAACGCCACTTCGCGAGATAGCCGTGAGCGATTATCACCTGGTGGTGGAAAGCCTCGACACGGAGGTGGTGGCGTTCGCGCCGATGGTGGCTTCGCATCATCCGCGAGTTATAGCAGTAGGCGAGGGTCGTGGCGACCTGCTGCGCGTCAGCCTCCTGCTGTCCGACGCCTGCCGTCTCGCCGGGCGTCGCACTGGCAAGGGAGCGCAGAGGGCCGCCGCGGTCGCGGCTCTTGCCACCGCCTCCGCCAACGTAGAGGTCGACTTCGCATCGAGCGACTTACCGAATCGCCCGGAGTTCGTGCAAAACGACGGAGGCGGCACCGTAGGTTCTCATCACCATCGCGAGCGTAAAACTGGCTCGCGCGGCGAGGTCGCTCCCGATCTCCACGATATCCTCATTGGTAAATAGACCTTGTTCCTCACTAGAGCATGTTTCTTATATTTACTCTTTCGTTCTCTTCTCTTCGTCACTTGTTTTCCGCTTCTTCTCAATTCTCGAATGGCTAATCTTTGCATCGAAATTGAATTTTCTCTGCTCGTCTAACCTGGTCTCGTCTAACTGGTTTCGTTTGCTCGTATTACAGATTATTTGGCATGTATTTTTTCTTTTTCTCTAACATTTCGCACGACTATATTCTTTCGCTCTTCTACTTCTACTTATTCGACACTGTCGCTATCGCATCACGCTTAAGAGGCAACGAGAAAGGCCGATGATCGTGAAAACTCGTCGATCGAGTATTCCCCCGTGCGTCGACGCGAAACGTCTCGATAGATGCGCGGGAAAAATTTGGGCACTCGTTCGGATTCCGCTTACCTCGAGAACTTCGCCGAAAGGCCGGGCCAATTTGCCGCTTTCAAAGAAAATGGAATTCCCACTCGTCGGTTCTCGGAGTCGTCCCTCTTTCTCTCTATCCACCTCTTGGCCCTTTTCTCGCGTTCAAACACATCGAGCGGGCTTTTTAAGGAGTCGGCAGCGGCTCTCCACGGAGCTGCATATTTCACTGTTCACTTTGTCGGTTACGTATTTCGCGTGGGTTCCAAATATCCAGAGGGCTCTCGGGGTCGGCCCCGTTCGCGAAATTCTAACGTATAATGATCCGACGCGTGACGGAGGTTGCGTCAACGGACTCTCCCTCTCTCTCTCTCTCTCTCTCTCTCTCTCTCTCTTGCACTCTGCCACCCTCTTCTCTTCCCCTCTGTCTTTCTTTCTCTTTGTTTTTTCTGTGCAAAGGATTACCGCTGAATGACGATGAGAACGAGCACGAGCACGAGCCTCTGGTGCAGACGCCGCAGCATCGCACGGCTATAGATAATGGCATGTCTTCAGGGGGAATGGGCGGAGTGGGGATACGACATCACGGTGCGCCGAGGATGAGCCCGCTCGAGATCGGCATGTACGTCCTGCTCGCTGCCTTCTGCTTCGCAATCGTCGTCTTCGTCGTCTCCTGCGTCGTCTACGCGAGCAAGTTCAAGCCCCAACCACCGGACTCGCCTGTGAACGGATCCTCCCTGCCGGTCCTGTCGAACGCCGGCGCGAGGGCGAGGGCTGCCGCGAATCAACTGGCCTCCGGACGACGACCGCCGAGGGAATCGACGACCAACGCGCACGACTGGGTCTGGCTCGGACGAGCGACCCTCGAGAGAGCAGCCTGCGGTCCGCAGCAGGTAAATTATCGCCCCCCTCGCCATTGACAATTTTTCCAGCCGGAACAATCGCTCGTTCGGACGAATGTACCAGCGATTGATTTTTCCGTTTCAGGTGCGAGTAACAAGTAATCCTCTCGCGGCCGACGCGGACACGGACGCGGCCGAGTTGGCTAGCTGCTTCGATAATCCAAATCACATCGAGCTACCGTCGGCTGTGCAGCAAGCCAGCAGTGGAGTTACAGCGACCAGTACGACCGTCGACAGCACGACTTATTGCAAAAAAGACAGGATGCCGAGAGCGAGCTTCGCGGGCAAGCTCGCCGCGAAGCCGCTCGGTACCTCGACGACCGTCACGACGACCACGACATCGTCGATAACCGGACCTGTGCCGCTCCCGACAGCTCGCAACGAGTAATTATCCAATCGTCCTCGTTATATCTCCCTTTACGATCTCTCGAGCTCAAGATTCGCGTCCCTGTTATTCCCGAGGAATCCAACCGCTCAAAAGACCTATATTTTCAGGAAATTATCCTATCCGTTCGATCGTACGTTTAACGCTAAACGAATTGATTTTATCGAAGGTCGGAAAGGATAGACACTTGGGTCATTTCGATGGGTACCGAGGACGAGAACGTAAGTTTTTCCCCCCGCTCTGTTAAGCCGGGTACAGACTTGAACATTTTTGCGCCCATCAACGCATCGCACACAACGCACATACAACCACGTACACAACACACTCGTTTGTGCGCGCACAAATACTCAAGTCTGTACGCGCCTTTACCGATCGAACGTTCCGTATGCAAAGTTCCCTCATTTGTCAATTTCGATCGAGCCGTTCGATACAATTGGCGTCGTTCGCTTTAATTTCTTGCTCGTTATTCCAATTTTATGCACTCGTGGAAAACATGTTGACGTTTGGTACATGTTATTTCGTATCGTTGAATTTCGATTGCGATGCAAAGTTTTCTACGAGTTCGTAAAGTCATGTCTATGGTTATTTTAACAATTGCAGTGACACACGATACAACTCGAACAGCGAAGCCGATACTTCTGGAAATAGAAGCGCAAAATCGTTTTACTCGAAGAATCCCGTAATTGTATCGAAACGTACGTTTTTCATCGAATAATTGCATTAACTTCTGTGCTCCCGAGTTATCGTTACACGGTTCTTTAATCTTCCTGAAAATATAAATCCAAGCGGTTAAATTCCTTTCTGTTTATCGATAAGTCGCGTAACCCGAATCCTAATTTGGTATAACGATATTATTTTCTCCCGACAGTAACGAGGACGTTCCACCACCGTTGCCTCCGCACGGAGTACCCACGGTGAGTGTACCTCCTCCAACCGGTAACATCGTTCTGGTGGGTAACAGCGGCAACAGCAGTAGCAACAACAACAACACCGGTGTCAACGAAGATTACAAACCTCCTGTACCTCCTCACCGAAACACAGGAGTGATCGCTCGTTTACCGGAAGTGTCGAGGAAACACCGGCATCGAGCGTCCAGCGGTGGCAGTCGAGATCATCGTTACAAATTGCAACAGCAGCAGCAACAGCTACAGCAGCAGCAGCTGCAGCAGCAACAAGAACAGCAGAACAATCATCAGAGACCAGCGACGAAGAACCGGTTGAGCAGTCCGAAAGCGAAGGATAACGAGGAGGAGGAGGAATTCGTCGAGCTGGGCGCTCACGACAAACGCCATCGGCAGGCCAAGGACTCCAGCAGGAGCAACGAGATAAAACGAGCGATCGTCGTTGGCAATCCCATGTTCTCCTCGTTCTCGGTTTCCGTGGGAGTTTCGTCGAGCAACGACGCGAGCGCGACACCGAGCGGCGCGTCGTCGGCGTCGAGCACCTCGCCACCGGCCACGTCGCCCTCGTCTTCGTCGGCCATCAGCGCGGCCTCGTCCTCGTCGTCCTCCTCGTCGGCCTCCTCGCACGCCGAGCCGGACGAGTCGGTGACGCTCGAGGACCTGAATCTCGACATGGACTACAATCAGATCATGCAGTACTTCGATAATCTGAAGGAATCGAATGCCTAGGTGGAGCAGTCGTTCGGCCTTGACACGGGTCGAGCAGACATTATGTGAATGCGAGAATTTGTCGATAGCGACTCTCGATCGGGACGCACCTCGGGCCGTTTATACAGCCTCCGTCTATTATTTCTCGGAGGGTGCTCGTGCGAAGTAGCTCGATAAATCTCCCGTTCCGCGCCTCGATATTATGGAATCTAGCGCGGTGGCGCGAACGACGTTCCTAGGCTGATCCGGACTCTTTCGTATTATAGGCCATATTCTAGTCAGCTTCCTAGCGAAACCACGTACACGATCACACGATTATACACGCCTAGACACACACACACAACACACACACACACAAACACACGTACGTATATAAGACTCGGCAAAGAGGAAATATAGTTCGAATGGATTGACGCAGGCGCGCGCATACCTTCGCGTCGCATAATACGTATACATTATATATTATATATATAATATAAATGCAGAGGCTTTAAAATGAGTGAACGTCGGTGAAGCACAGACGGGGTAGGTATGTGGACTTGCTTGCCAATGACATTGGAAAAATTCTTGCAATTTCGATCTCTCGCTCGACTCGTATTGCGTTTACCCTGACCTGACCCCTTTCTCCGTCGAACACTTATCGTTTCCCCCTCCTTATATCAACGTCGGAACGCGAATGTTCATTCGAGGTTCGTCGACGTAATATTTTTGTCACCGACTCGCTTCGACGCCGTCTTTAATCTCGACGACTAAATATCGTTTAGTGGATAACGCGTCGGGGATAAAAATGTACGATCACTATCGCCATAGTCTCGTTTTTTACGAGATTCTCTTTTTTTTTTTATTTATGTTGTTGACTGAATATCTTAATTTTAGTTGATGTTATTAAACCTTGCGCTGTCGAGTGTCGCTACTGTTACTTTTATTTTTTGTTTCTAAGTTTTCTTGTTAATTTTGTACAATCGATACCGATACCGACAATCTAATTTGTAATATATAACGCGCGACGGGGAGAGTCGATAACGAATTTCGTGCTCACATCGAAAATCTAGTTTTATTTTTTTGCTAATACAGCGATAAGTGCAAACGTTGAGTTGAGCAGTGACATTTGTGTATAAACGAATTGATTCGTAACCGATTCAGTGTTATTGTGTATATATACTCGAATAGATTTTTAATAATCCCTGTGAATATCGTAGTAGAGGTCGACGATACCGACGAAAAAGGAAGCAATTCGACATATCGGTAGAGAATTTTCTTTTTCTTTTTCATCGAGATTAATCGCACGAATCGAAAACAGTCGGTACGTAACGTGCGCTGACCGCGTTCCTACGTTGAATGAAATAATATATATTTAATTATTGGATCGACCGCGTGGTCGTGATGTTTGTAAATTTTTGCTTCGTAAGACTGTGTACATATATACTATACATATATACTATATATACAAATTATGAGCGCGTTCGTTCAATTAAATTTCAAAAAAAAGATTAAAAATGACAAAAAAAAGGAAATTTTGATGATTCGACGTCACGAATTAACGAAATCGGTAAGGACGAAAAGTGCGAGAGAGCAAAAGAATGTTGCGGTTTGTAACGTAATCGCACGATAATACGATCGCGAATAGTACGCCGCAACCACGAAGCGTACGAGCTATGACGTTTGTCCCAATATCTGCTTTTAATTGCAATTAACCTACCCACCCTGCTCCAACCTGCGTGTACGCCACGATTAATTCTCACGTTTTCGCGACACACGAACATACTCGCATACCAAATTACCATGCGATAATCTAATTCTCGACGCGCGCGCGCATACGATAGCGATTCTTGTCGTTCGGTCGAACATCTGCAGTGTATTTTATATATGGAAACTATTGCTACTGCATTTTAATCGTATTACGTTAAATTTCCTCATCCCTCTTCTCGAATCATATCAATTCGTAAAACACTGCCTACGGTTACCTCTCGAGACTTGATGCATTCTATTTTCGGAGAATCTTACGAGAGGACGAATTTTCCGAGCACTCGCCTGTTTGGATAATTAATTTTTTTATAATATCCACGCGCACACATAATTTCTTCATCTTCCACGCACGCATCTTTTGCTGCGCAAAAATCGATTGTCGTGCACGAATGAAGAGAAACAAAATAGGTAGAAGTATAGAGAGAAAACGGCCACGTTACAATAAATGAAGCAAAAAGAGAGAATACGCGAATTGGCCGTAATATTATCTTCTAGGCATCTAATAACTTAAATGAGAATATTAATAAAATAAAAAGTAACTTAAAAGTAATGTAAAACTTACGTGTCTAAGTATGTACGTAACTCGTAAGTTGTATGTTAGCACACGCCGCATGGAATTTAGTAATTTATTAAATTTAAACGCAAACACCGAAAAATAAAAAGAAGAGAAAAAATCGCAAAAGGGCAGACACGACGACTATGTATACTACGTAACTCGAATCGCGTACAGTGTACGTGAGGCATTTCGCCGAGAATCTAGTCCTACATAGTATACATAATTGTTATACACACATGCACGTGTATATGAATGTATACTGATCTTCGTTATATGAACGTCTTTTATTCGCATACGGTTACGTAAAACGTGAGTCGTCGTGATACGAAAATTAATTCTATAGCCCTATAGTTTTTTTTTGTTTTTAATTTTTTATAACCGCATGTCAATCGAGAACTTTCTTCACCAATCGTAATATTTTCATGTCCATAATGGCGAAAAACTCATGTACGAATCAATCATATCGAATGTTAACAAATCGACGAATACACGACCACAAACACTCATACACATATATACATTAGCATGCGCGTACATACGGCCGCACGTGCTGGCTATGTACTTTACCATACAAGTTTGATACTTAGGGGTTCCCTTACGCTCATCGCAGATCAAACGAGACCTGGTGCAAGATTGACATAAGCGAGAGCTCGATGTATAGCTTCGATTATATTGCATTTCGATGACGCTTCATGAGCTATGGCATAAGCATAATTCATGTATACTAAAGAAAATAATAACAAATAATATTAATGATAATAATATACGTCAATTATGCACCAGTTATACGCTACATCAACTATAAATTTTAATTGTTTCGTTAATTACTTGTCTCGAAAAGTGTAAATGAACGAGAGATCTTAGAAAAGGGTACATAACGCAAAACGAACGACAACACCGATTTTATAAATACACACACGAGCAACGAGGCCCCGTGTAAATACCTCCTATTAGAAGCTGTAATCTTTCACGAGGCATTGCGCGGCGATCGCTTTTGCCTAATTTCACTGCTCGTGTAAAGAAAGTACCTAAGCTTCTTTTATTTTTCTCTTCTTTCTTATTTTTTAATTACCGTGGTGCATAAAAAAACACGGTAACAAGTCATTGCTCGTCATTTCCATCGTTATTGCTGTTTTCTTATCTGTTATTTCTATCATGTCGCTTAACATCTAATATCGAGTCACGTTAGCGTCGATTCCCTTTCTTATTTTATGAAAGAGATGACGTCCCATGATTACATAGATTTTAAGGCTATTCACAGAATCGATTTATTACGACGCTGAAGCTACAACTCCATACATTCCTTCGACGCGATGTCGCCCTATATAAATTGAGTGTAATAAACGGGAAAATGCATTAATTATACGAGGGCAGAATTGTTTTAATAATTGGCAAAAAATTGAAGAAAAAATTATCTTCCCCAATTTTTATTTCACCATACATATCTAACCAGTTTCCATTTTTTCCACATTAAAGAATTCAATGAAAATACATAAATTATTTCGTTAAGAAATATAAAAATGAATTATCATTTAAGGTAATCGCAGTATCAGAATTGGTTGAAAAATTTATTGCCAAGAAATTAATGGCGAGATGACAACGACAATGACGGCGATGCAAGAATAATGAGGAAAAATGCAACGACGACGGCGACGACGACAATGGTGGTAACGGCCGTCCCTGCGATGACGACAATAACGAATAAAAAAATATCTATTCGCTAGTAATGTACCCTCGCTAATGCCCGATTACTCAAAATGAGCATAAAGTATTTACTTATAATATATTACAATTATCGATATATTATATTACCGTTGCTATTGCTGTTATTGTCGTTGGGGTTGTTGTTGGCATTGCTGCTACCGTTGTTGTTATTATTGCCGTTGCTGCCGTCAATATTAAATTCATCGTCGAAAGATTATCGCCGTCGCATCAGACGACGATGTATCGGCATCATTGATAACGCTAATTATAATAGTAAGATACGACTATCGCCTATTCAATGTACAATATGTAGTATTTACCTGTTGTTACCACCAAACCGTCATCAAAGATATATAAAATATTGTAATTGTAATGACGTTGTCTTACTTGAAGTCCTATCCATCCTATCATCATTCATTTAGGAAAAATTAACAATTTCTACAGCAAACATTTTCAACTATGCAATAATCGTTACAGTTATATATGTTCTTATAACGAATATATTTGATACATAAATACAATATTTTATCGATGCTTATTAAACCATATTTTATCTACTGGCGATATCCAATTATGACATCCACCGATATTATTTTGAATCATATATTTCCAAGTCCATGGATGTAAATTCTCTTCTACCAACTGTTTCTCTTTCAATCTTTCTTCCTCCATCATATCGTATGTTACAGCTCTAGCCGCAAACGGTAATTTTGCGGCAATATCTTTCAATACTCTTTCAACCTAATAAGAAAATATAACATGGACTTTAATAAATTTATTATTCAATACTTTAAAGTGAAGCTTGATGTTCTCTGAACCCTCTCAAATTTTTGAAATATATACAAAATTTTCATTTTAATACAGTACCTCAAAAAATTCAATATGGCCTGCAACTTCGATTATAACACGACCTGCTTTAACGGGTGTAACATAGTGATCTATTGGTCCTTTACCTCCTCCCATTCTTTGTCCTTGACCCTAGTAACATTAGTGTTGTTTGAATTAAATTTTGTCGAATATAATGCAGAACTTTATAATATTATTGAATTTACCTTTTTTGTAACTGGTTGCCATGGTGGATCAACTCGCCAAACAGCAAATAAATCTTTCATTTCGTTCATTTTTTTACCTAATGTCATTCGTACCATTTCAAAATGACCATACTTCATTCTTCCACCCATCTGAGCCTATATAACAAAACACACTGACAATATTCTTATTTAAACATTAATAAAATCTACAGTTGTAACAAGACGCATATACATTACCACAATCCCATATTGTTTATGTAATAATGTGTTATGAATCTCCTCCGGTCCACGCATAAGTCGTAATTTTTTCTGCATACGAAAATGTTTTATGGTTGGTCCATACTGAGGTACTTTATCGACAACTTTGAGTCTTTTTCTTTCAGGAAATTCAATGTCTGCCCAAAACAAAATATTCAAATCATGTTACAAAATTTATTCTTTGACAAAAAGGTTCAAAAAATAATTTTCAACTCACCAAATTTCCTTTTTGGTTTTTCAAATGTTTGTAAATTAGCTACTTGCATAACCGGAAAATTTGAAGTACGCCCTAAATTTATATGAAATAAAAGATTACGATTACATATAACCTAGATTGACTTAAGATTACTAGTTTAGAATAAGGAGTCTTACTTAACAGTAAAGGAGATATGAGATATTTTGTTAAGCTCATCGTGAGCTATTTATTTCTCACTTTTGACTATTGATTGATTATTTTTATGTGAATAAACACTAAATAAATACAGCCAAAATAATATCCTTTACAGCGGCATGTAGATCGGTAATTTTAGCTGTGCAGTTATCACTTTTATCGGTTGTGGTATAAGCTGTTCTCTTTCTTTTCTCTACATCCATAACCGATAACATAGTTCTTTGATTTTCATTAGTCTAACAGGACATTCATTTATGAAAAATTAATATTTTCCACTCATTATTGACCGTGGATTTTCCTCAAATTAGAATAAGAAGTGAGAGTTTTTTATTGAAGTATATATTCATGTCTTATATTCTAATTTAATTGTAAGTCACTCTACTGCACTTCTATATGTACCATACACTGGCGCCAAGTTGATCATAAAAATTGTGATTAGCAAAATTAAAACTTTAAAACTAAAAGCGCAGAGTTCAAATTTCGTATTTCACTCTTCCTCCTTTTATTTTCAATAAGGTCTCATAACAAATATACATGCAGGTAATCTGTATAAATGCGCAATAACGCGTATAAGTGTAAATATACGCTCGACACTGTATATAGATGTACAGTATCGCTCAATACTTATACATACAAAATTGGGGTGGTGTATAGTGTATACGGCCAGACCTGTCACTACTACATTATAGTACCATATTTCTTGTATCTTATCGTGTTGACTTATGTGAGTGCTTTTCTGACGTTTCTAATTTCGAACTTTTTAATAATTCGAGTGTATTCTTCGAGCGCCTGGTTTCTGTAAAGTATAATGATTGAAGGTTGAAATTTCAGAAAATTGTACTTTATTTACTCTCTTTTAAACACTTTGCTAAATTGATTTAACACTTGTTTATAGTGTATTTACTTTTCTTGCAGGCAATCCTGTTAATTAATAAAATATCATTTATAAAATTTATAAAGTAAAATGTTAAATGACTGCATTTGATACATCGAATAGTTGGATTAGAATTTTTGTTATTATTTATCATTAAACCATGCCTGGAGAACCATCGGCGTCAACTGGGGCTAAATCAACTGGGAAAGTAAAACGAATTTCTCTACCCCGTGTCCAAAGTAGTACTGATACAGAATTACTGTCGCAACAAAGTGGTTCTACACCGCTACAACCTTCAGGATTGCATTATGTAAGCTTTAGAACCGATATCGACGATAGTCCTATACCACCATCTTTACGCTGTCGTCTTTCTGAACTATTCCAACAAATCGAGAAGGAATTCGAGATGCTGTGTGCAGAAAATATTGGATGTAAGAACAAATATGATTAATTATTTTTTCACATTTACTTACTCTTCCAAAATATTGTTTTACAGTACAAGAAAAAATTGACATGTTGAACGAAAGATTAGAAAGGGAGTGTTACGGTTCTGGGGAACGAAGTTTACCACCTGGTGATTTAACAGATTATACAGATACCAAAAATTTATCCAAACAAAAATGTGAGATCAATTTTACTTGATATTATTATTAATAAAATGTACAATGTAGGGTAAATGGAATAATTGTGTACATGTATTTACAGCAATGGGTAGTAATTCTGCGCAAAAAATAAAAGCATCGCATAAGCTTAAGGCGCAAACAAGTAAAATTGTATCCAGTTTCAAGAATCCAACGATGAATTGTAGTATGCAGAGAGAATACACTGGTCATAGAGATGGAGTGTGGGAAGTTTCAGTGAGCAGGTCGAGTCAACCAATTATAGGAACTGCATCCGCAGATCACACTGCTCGTGTATGGGCAATAGATGGTGGTCGATGTTTACTACAATACATAGGGCATAACGGGTCGGTAAATTCAATACGATTCCACCCTACTCGAGATTTGGTATTGACGGCTAGTGGAGATGGCTCGGCTCATGTTTGGCAGGCTGCTGTCGATTGGGACTTACCAAAACGATTGCCGTCCTTAGAAGATGTAACAACAGCAGGTTTAGAGAGGAATACCGCGACTAGCACAGTCAGTAATACTGAGGAACAAGACGATCCACCGACGTTACGCACTCCAATTCGAGAATTACTGGGTCACACGGGAGTCGTAGTGGCAGCCGATTGGCTTCCTGGTGCCGAACAATTAGTTACAGCTTCATGGGATAGAACGGCGAATTTATACGATGCAGAAACTGGAGAAATTATTCATACTCTTTGTGGACACGATCAAGAATTAACACATGTATCTACTCACCACTCCCAACGACTTTGCGTTACATCAAGTCGCGATAGTACATTCCGACTATGGGATTTTCGCGAACCCATACATTCAGTTTCAGTTTTTCAGGGTCACACTGAGTGAGTTTTTTCTAGAATATATAATTCGATAACTTATTACCGAGAATTTAATTTTTTCAGAGCTGTCACTTCAGCTGTTTTTACTCGAGAAGATAAAATTGTCTCTGGCTCAGACGATAGGAGTGTTAAAGTTTGGGAGTTGCGTAACATAAGGAGTCCTTTAGCAACAATAAGAGGCGATAGTGCCGCAAATAGATTAGCAGTTTCGAGCAATGGAGTTGTTGCCATACCACACGATAATAGACAAATAAGACTCTTTGATTTAAGCGGACAACGTCTTGCGAGGTTGCCCAGAACTAGCAGACAAGTAAATATCGTTAAAGTATATTTGTTTCTAAAAATCGTAAAAATTCATAATTGACGGAGTTTTTAATTTACAGGGACATCGGAGAATGGCTTGTTCCGTTGCTTGGGCAGAAGAAAATAGCGTTTGTAATTTATTTTCTTGTGGATTTGACCGACTTGTGCTTGGCTGGAGCGTTCTACCAGTGAAGGATGCTTGAATTAAAAAGTCGATTAACAGTCTTTATGTAACGTATTTATTTTCACACTGAAGTAATATTCAATATAGACGAATGTAATGTAGGAACGGTGTTCAATAGATAATTGTATACTAAAAAACCTCCAGCTAATCCAATCAAAGATTTACATTTCGTTGTGTTGCATACAACTGCAAAAATAAGTGCAATAATAAAATTATTTATTGTTATTTTATTCATATACTATATCAAAATGAACTGCGCTACGAGCTCCCCATTTAAGAAAAATCAAATCGTAAATTTCTGATATTTTTATTGCGTGTGTTATCTTGCCAAATATCAGAAATTTCGAAACACATATCTGTTGATCGTGTTTGTTACGCGATTCGACTGTAAATATAGTATATTCTATGCGTAAATGTGCATAGCGATAATAATGACGGTAATAAAAATAACAACGTACTAATGAAATTTGTTGTAATTGACTTTCTTACCAGAATATGAAGTTACGAGGCACGACACAGTATATCCTTGTATAAGTATATTATGTGGTGTCAGTGCCACATATCCCCATATCACCTCGAGTAATCTCAGTAGAGTAGCACATCCCCCGATGATGAGAGCTTGACACAGATTTTTTACATTATATTTCTCGGGTTTCCTTCTGGTCATGAGCCAGATGAATTCAGTTAAAATTAACGTAGCGCATAAGAATCCCCCTAAGCATACGGCGGTGTGAACGAGCATGACGTAAAAATTACAGTCACCGTCGATCCCGTTGCTGCTAGTATTATCAAATTGCAAGACCGTTGTTTCTTTGGCCTTGCGCTCGCAAGCGGAATAAGTCGTGAATGATCTTGCCAGCCATAGCACGACCATTAATTTCCAATATGATTTGAAATCGCTGTTGTACAGTAGATGTCGATACGCTGTTTTTTTTATCAATATTAAGTCAACCAACACTATAACAGGATCGTATTCGATATACTTGTCGACTAACTCGTTACAATTTTCCTGTAATCACATGTAAATATGTATCTCGAAGCATATTTACTCATGCTTAATATATTATCTAAACCATAACTTACACATTTTAACAATTTTAAAACACTGGGACAGTAACGCCTATATAATTCTTCAGCCTTTGTTCCGCAATTTACACAAACGTACATGAGTAACGAGTACGACGTCTTGGAAATTAATATAAATCGATTACATTGAAATAGTTTAGTTACACGTTTGTTAAATGAGCGAGGATGGAATCATCTGTAAGGTGAAAATAGAGAACATTTGTGAATATGTACAACAATTTCTCGTAATTCGGCAGTGTAGTGCATTCTTCTAAAGAAAGCCCACATTAGAGAAAGCGGATCTGTTTGGATTGTAAATCGCGGAATTTCTGAAAAGTGTACCTCGGTATTTGGGGTATACCGTTATAACATGAACCGATAGTTTTGTCTTTTTTCTTCTTGTTGTACGAAAACTGCCTTTTATTCGTAAAAACAAATTACTTAAGTAATATGTAAACTATGTATGAAACTTTTATACACAGTTAACACATTCACCGGAAAACAATTGATTCGTACATCGTTCTATTTGCTTGCAACTTAATCGATTCCAACGATCGGATACTTATGCATTCGCGTGCCATTTGCAAATTACAAAGAATTAGCTCGTAAAAAAAGAGGATTATGAGATTTTTGAAGGACAACAATAACAAACGGTAAAGTGAAAGTTGGGGGTGTAGAGGTGGGGTTCCCAATACCCTACATACTCGTACTACCAGCATTGGTCTTCAGTTCGAGTTTCGACGACATCGTTCACAGTCCCTACTTCACTTTTATTATGGCATCGGCGATTAATTTAAAACTGCCAAACGGAGAACGCATGCCTGCGTTAGGATTTGGAACGTGGCAGGTAAGTTAATTAAAATAAGTATCGAGTTTTATTATAAAAAAAATATTACACACATAAATTTTCGCGCAATAAAGGCCAACGAATGCGAATTAGAGGCGGCTCTAAACGTAGCATTAGAGAAAGGATATAGGCATATAGATACAGCCCCTGTTTATGAGAATGAACATGTTGTAGGAAGAGTATTAAAAAAATGGTTGGACTCGGGCAAAATCAAACGATCCGAGCTCTTTATTGTGACAAAGGTGTAGTACAAAATATGCATAATATAAAAAAGAAAAAATATTAACCGGACTATTAATATTTTAGTTGCCACCTACTGGTAATAGACCTGGTGGAGTTGAAAAATGGATCAAAAGATCGTTAGAGAAATTACAATTGGATTACCTTGATTTATACTTAGTGCATACTCCGTTTTCATTCGAAGAAGACGGCGAGGAATTACACCCGATGAATGAAAATGGAGAAATAAAAATCGATTCGAGTACGGATCATTTGAAAGTGTGGGCGGAAATGGAACATCAAGTATTGAAAAATCGAACTAAAGCAATCGGGTTATCGAACTTTAACGTTCGTCAGATAAAAAAAATCTTAGCCCACAGGAAATTACCGATATCTAATCTTCAGATTGAATTACACGTGTATTTCCAACAAGCCGAATTAGTACGTACATCAATGTGGATTCAAATAACATTCCGTCTTGTTTAAATAAATATGAGTGTAAATACTTATTAATCTTCGGTATAATTCTAGGTTGAATATTGCAGAAGCAATAATATTACCGTAACGGCGTATTCACCGTTAGGATCGCGAGGTCTTGTCAAACTTTTAGGAAAAATGGACGAATTGCCAGATTTGCTAAAAAATGAAACAGTAGTCGAAATTGCGAGAAAATATAAAAAGACGTCGGCTCAAATAATGCTTAGACATCTTTTGCAAAAGGACATTGCAGTAATTCCAAAGAGTACTAATCCAACACGTATCGAAGAGAACATACAACTATTTGACTGGAAATTGCAACCTGAAGATATTGAAAAGTTAAATAACCTTGACAAAGGAGAAGCGGCACGAATTTGTGACTTTGGTTTTCTGAAGGGTGTGAGTGCTCACCCCGAATTTCCCTTCTAAGAAATGAATTTCTATATGTATTTCTTCATATAATTCTGTGGGTATTGTGTGTAGATGATTTTCGCTATTTCTTACTAACCGTAAATATTAATTAAAAAAATAAGGCGATACAAAAAAGTATTACAGAGCGATAAACTATCTTTTCATTCTAGATTTTAGGTTATATTACATTAATTATAACTCTAATCTCAATATCCATATAAATTATTACTTTTCATAACAAAGAATATGCTTTAACTTACATTAATAAAATCAACTTACTAGGATTCACACATGTACATGTTTTGTTGACAAATTATGACACTTAACAACGTGCTTTCCACATGACATTTAGTTCACCCAACATGCCGCGCCATTGCATACATCAGCGTAGAGGGGATTCAGCCGCGCTTATTCAAACTATTTCCATAAAGTGTGATAATTATTAATTGAATTCTGCGGCTCGGATCGGTAATTTCAAACTTATGTAAGATGTAATCAACAACGAGCGTAAAAACTTTCAAGATCAAGGATAGTAAAACAATATAACTGCAAGTAGTAAAAAATTACTGTTATATTTTCAAATAAATTTGTATTGTGTATGAACAATTGTTTAGAAATAAAAAAATATATATTCATATAATTTCCAATGAATATACGACTGTACAGTCATTTCACACTAACGTCATAAATTGTCTATCGTTAAGACTATAAAGGATTAAAATTGGATGAGATTTTTCCTTCCGCATTTCATTCATCTCTTCGCAGACGTCATTAATACTCTTCTTGTGCCTTGGATGCCTATTGATTTTAATAAAATTGGAATAGTATTAAATCTTATATGATTTATTTTGTGTGATTTTATTGTAAAGATCAAAACTTACTTTTCTACTATTGCTGAAACACTTCTCTGAAAATCCAATTCCTCTAAGTCAAGTTCGAGATTACACATTATCGTACGTACGACAGGCATTTCGAGATACGCTGCAAATATTTCTACAGGAACTTTATTAGACAGTCTTTGCAAAATCGGTGAAGTTTGAGCAATGATAGAAGTTTTCAAACTACGTTTTGTATTTCCAGACACTTTGTCTTTTTCAGAAAATACAAAATTTACGTTAACATTTGGAAAGTTATTCGATGGAGATACCACGTCGTTAGCAGATGCTTTACTATCTGATCTATTTAGAACTGGAGCAATACTTTCTGATTGACGCTGAAAGTAGTCAGATATCTCATGGATAGACATTTTTCGCTCATGGAATTTATCTTTTTCCCAAGTTTGAACTCGTAATATTCCTATTTCTCCTTCTCTCAATACAATGGTATGATTAATTTCATTTTCTCGAGAATATTCAAATATCTCATCCGTCGTAACAAGATCTAGTACAGTCACTCGTATTCCTAGAGACCACAGTTCTTTCAAAACATCGATCATTTCCTTTTCTCTCTTCACATCTCCGTTGTAAGAAACGACAACGTCAATGCCGGATTTATTATCATTAGATATGCTACCAGACTTTTCATTGACGCAACAGACTAATTTGTCTAAAGAAATACTAATACCGATACCAAATTGTTTCGTATCTTTGTTCGATAAACTAGTATGTTTTAATACTTTTTTAAATGAAGCTAACATTTTATCATAGCGACCACCAGCCGCTACAACGTCATTGCGTCCACTTTTTTTACGTTTCCGTATCGATTCACACGATATTTGAAACATAACACCACTATACAGCTGCATGTTGTGAACAAGCAATGGTGCAATCGTTATAGGCCACTATATGCGTTAGAAATAATTAAAGCAAAGTTAGTATAAAAATGAATTTTTATATTTTATAAAATTATATTTATACATTACCTTTACATCAAAATCTTCTAGAATAGAAATTAAATTCTCTAATTCTTGAAGACCTTCCTTGGCCAGAAGTGCAGCATCACCTTTTCTTTTTGTTATGGTCTTTAAAATGCTGGAAATTTTTGCAACTGTACTTTCATTTTCAAATAAATTAAAAAGAGTATCCATTGCTTTATCCGTAAGACATAAACTAATCAAATGAGTTTGAACTTGGAATTTGGAAAAATTCCCATCTCGAGCATCGCACAATATATTATATATGTCCTGGTATTTTTCTTTTTCAATTCCACAATACATCAATACTGCTTGTAAAAGCGAAGTGTGATTTAAATGAACCGTAAAATTGCGATCCTGAAGTTCTGGTATTTCATTTATTATTTCCCAAGCCATAAAAATTAACTCTGCTTCAGCCATTAAATTATTACCCACTGGACTTATAATATCAAATGCGCATTCGTAGAGCTCTCTCGGATGAAATCCACGTGTCTGAAAGAAAATGTCGGTTACTTTCCAAACGATAAATTTTAAATAAGTATGAACTTATTTCACCTTTCTTTCCCTGTATACTCGTTCAATAGAATATCTCCTTATATTTGTAAGATGATTCCATACGACGTATCTTGCTAACGGAATACGAAGATTATGAGGCAGTGAAACTATATTACCATTGGCTTCCATTACATTAACAGTCGAAATAGGTGAATTATATATATGTCCACATTTAGGCAAAAGTAAAGGAGTTACTATGTTCACTCCTCCATGCCGACGAAAGATTTCGGTCACTTTGTCTTTCACTTTTTCTTGCACAAATTGCAGTTTCATTGAAAGAGAATTGGTATTAGTTCTACCGGAATAATTTAAATCATATGTAATAAATTCTGCCGTTGTAACATCTTGCGTAAAGCAAGAACTTATCAGATATTTATATGCGTTGCCTTGTTTGTTAGACAATGTGTGTCGTATCATCTCTTGATGTTCAGTTTCCTCTAATTGAGAGGGCGGTAGGTATTCGGAGAATAGTAACTCTTGCGCGGAGGGTCGTTGACTGGCGTCATGATTTAATAATAATCTAAAATTACAAAAATGAACGTCAATAAATACTCAAAATTTTTTACATCATAGTACGTGGGATTACTTACTTCAAAATGTGTTTTTGTGAATGTTTGTCATTTTCGTCAAATTCGGGCGGAAGAATAATATCCTTCGATCGGACATTCAATAAAATTTTTACCCGCTCCATAGCAGTGTCTAAAGGTCTGTAGCACATTTCAAAAAATATAATACCTAAGCTGTAGATATCAACTTTCTGATTGTATATCGATTTGGCAGCTTCTGCGGAAAGTTCTGGCGCAGCATATAACGCTGTTCCGACCTCTCCAGTGAGAGAACCCTCTACATCATAACTGTTACCTGCTACATAATTTAAATTATTTTCATATAGAGTTGACAAAAAATTACAATCGATGAAAGTGGTTTCTCAATAAAATACCTTTGTCACCAAGCTGCTGTGCTTCTTTATCATCGAGTTTTTGATGATATGTTGGTATTGTGTTAGAAGTAGCTAATCCAAAATCACCAATTTTCACATGATCATTGCTATCTAAAAATATGTTTACAGGCTTCAAATCACGATGTATCATTCCTTGTCGATGAATGTGAGTAAGTCCTTCTATAATTTCTCGGAATAAGCGCCACATCCTTTCTGGATCTTCGAACAATCTATTATCGATTGCTGTTCGTAAAGTACTCTTTTCACAGAATTCCATTTGGATATACATAAATTGAATCTCTTTATTGCTCTTATCATCTGTATTGATTTCCTTTTCTTTACTCTCTTCAGGAATAGAAGATATTGTTTGCGAAGTTCCATCTCTTTCAAATTCTATACTATCTGACGATTCTATATCGAGTAAATTTCTTACTCTATGGAAATTAAAATAGTTACATCAGTGAGATTGAAAAAATTAACTTAAAAATACAAATAATACTTACAGAATATCACAGTCCTCGTCACTGTCAGATTCGCTAGACGAATCGCCACTACCATTGTTATCTTGGTGAGATAATGAGTCGCTACAACGAGATTCGTATGGTACATTCCACTCTACTTCAGGAACAGATGGTCCAAGTTTTTCTATACCTTCTGTATCGGACTCCTGAAAGATTTCGTTGTTACAAAAATTTATCATTTATCATTATTCGTTATTAAACTCTATAAATAACGACTGATTATTAATACTCACGCTCGAATCCATTTCGCTAATAAAGTCGTTAGTTTTTTTTGAAGATGTTGGTGTTACCATTGTGCGTCGTGACGAATCATCAACCGTTGAACTTTCAATCCACGAATTATAATATCGAACTACATTTTCATGATTCAGTTGAGAAAGTAATTTTACTTCACGAGTAATTTTTCGATTTAACAGCTTCTTTTTTGGATTTAGTTTGATTCGCTTAATGGCATAAATACCACCGTCTAATTTATTTCGCACTTTTAAAACATCACCAAAGGCTCCTTTTCCAAGCCATTTTAGTACTTCAAACTCATGTTGAATTCGCGATTGCCCGCCAAGTGTTGGGAAATGATTTTGCACATCCAAATCTGGTTCTTCCGGTTCATTATTCACTTTTTCATTATTACGATTGTGTCTAGGCGAAGACAATTTATGGTCAACAGGTGTTTTTATAAAACTATGTTGTTGTAATTGATCTGCTGACCAACGAGTACGTTCATCCCTGATAAGACATTTACCGAGAAAATCTCTCAGATGAAGCTACAACAGTTTCTTTTATTGAAGACATTTTCACGTTTAAATAAATTTATCAATCATTTTATTTCAATCAAAACTTAATATACCTCTGTTATAGCACTAACATCTGTCTCATCGCCAGATACAATATTACCTCTGAATAGAGAGAGCAATAGTACTCCGAAACGATAAATATCTGCTTTTTTACCTCCTCTTCCTTGAATAGTGGGAAAATCACGATCTAATTTATTTGAATTTAAATCGCAAATGTCAGATAATCTTTTTTCTAGAGAATAATCTGCTAGCCTCACTTCTCCTCTCTGATCAATATAAACACTTGAATCTCGTAAATCCTTATGTACAACGTCATTATCATGAAGATATCGTAAAGCAGAAAGTATTCCATTTGCCAAATGACGAAGTATATCGATATCAACGGGAATGTTTTTCGTTAAGAAAGACGAACACATTGTACCAACCTAATTAGGCAATAGATACAGTCATTAGAATATTAAATTAACTCACAAATAACTGCATTCATATTGTTATGGTTTTACTTACAACAAATTCCTGAAGAACATAGATTACAATACTATCAGTTTCTTGAAAATATTTCATATTAATGTAATGAACTAAATTTGGATGGTGTAATTTATATAAATGATTGAGTTCTTGTTCCAAACTAATTATCTGTTTCATGGAATGCTGCATATCTATGGTTTTTTTACCACTGCTTTCATCCGAATTATCAGCTTTGAATGTCCATTCTTTAACAGCTAATAGGTCTCCAGTTGTCATATCTACTCCAGCATAAGCTACAAAACCTTTTTTCTCGCTATGGCTCAAGCATTTTCCTCTGTAAATCTGTCGTTCTCCTTTATTACTTTCAAAATTGATGAATTTAGTACCCCTGTGTTCGCAAACATTATTAACAGAATAATCAGATGTACTGACACATCTGCGTCTACCAACAGTCCTTATCCTTTCATGAGGAGAGGATGGTATCGATTGAGGATTTCCTTCTTTCTCTGTAAATAAGCGTAATTCCTTCTGATTTCGCTTTTCAGATTTGAGAGCCTCTTTACACTTTTCTATCACATCTTGTAATTCCTGTCTTTCTTTATCCTCTTTAAGTTGCTGCTCTTGCATTTCATGTTCAATTTTTTGTTTTTGCTTTGAAACCATTTCATCATAAATACTATCGTAAGAGGGTTTGTTGTGTTTATGTAAAAATTTTTGTACATGTTGCGCTATGTCAAATATCATAACTTCTCCTTCCAATTTTTTAGCTAATTCTTTTAATTCAGAAGACAAGTTTCCAATCTGTTGATTAGATAAGCCTCCGCTATTTTGCAACTGGAAATCAGGGGCTCTAAAATGATTCAAATTACAAATATGTATATATTCATAAAAATATAAATTAATTAGAAAACATACACTTCTGGATATTTTTCATTACAGATGATTCGTAAATCGATTTGAGCATATATTTCTGCTGGTCCTGACATGCCCTTTTGAGGAGTCAGTGTTATAACAATGTCCAGAGGTAGCCATTTTTTTTTATTCTTGTTCTTCCGTAAATCCTTCAATTCGTCTCCAAAAATTGACTGAAAAAATTATTAGAGTTAAATTTGATTAATCGCAAATTGAAACTTGATGCCTATATTAAATGATATTATAAATTCATAGAATAAAAACCATGGAATGTTATAAAAATAAAAGGAGAATATTATAGTAAAATAAAACAATTATTGTTAAATATAATGTAAATATCAGTTATTGTACCTGTAGAACTTCCAACTCGTTGTTTTGACGATCTCTACACGATTCGACATTTGACATTTTGCACACAAATTAATATTGTATATTTAAAACAATAAAAAATTACTTCGTTACCACATTATTCGAATTTTCACACATAACCTCAAGTTTTTACATTACTAGATAAAGATTTATTTATTTGATACCAGTACCTATGTGATATTTGCAAAAATAGTCACTTTTCTCATGTTCTTAAAGGCAGCTCTGAACATACCTAGTCAAATATTTATCGAAGATACGAAAAACTTGTATTCAAATTGTCTCATGGCTTGTGTGTTCCATGATTATTCCGATATGGTTTTCTATATATATACGTATATCATCATACAATCGTAGTATCTAACATAAGTCGGTATTGTTTTGCTCTTGTATATGTACATACACGCTCGCCGGCCTCAGGCTCAGGATGGTATTCGTTATTTCATACGTGTAATTTCGTGAGGAAGCTTTTGCACATGCGCGTCAGTATCCATGGTAACAAATTTATATTTTGTACGTACTACGTTACTGTGCATACCGTAATATGTATTACATATTACTTGCAATATTATTTTTATAATTAACTGTTTCTTAAATGAAACAGTTAAGATGTCATAATTCAAATTGAATTACGAAACTCATATATTCCATGTTGAGTTATTTTTCTCACATACTAATTATCGCGCTTAAAAATATTTATTAAAAATACTCAATCATTTAAAAAATTTTAATGTAAAATTGAAAATAATTCGCAATTGCAGAGGTTTTCAAAATTTTTATTCACACTCAAAGATTCAGAGTCAAAAATGATTGCAAAATCTGAATTTCGTCAAAGCTTCATTACCGATTGTCGGCTTATCTAGATTCGCGACCGGCTTAATCGATTTTAGAATAATCAAAATATCTTTGGAGCTATAGGTTATGTGCGAGATTACAATAAAAACAACAAAAGTTATTACCCAATTTTTCATAAAGCTGTATGTAAATTATTTCACTTTTTCATATAACATATATTCTTTACTGTACATAATTACCAAAATAATTTTTCATAGAATATGGCTTTCACCAGAATTTTTATTCCTGTAATTCACAAAAAATATTTAACAAGTACTACTACTGCTTGTTTAACAAATTTCAAACCCTCTAAAACTTGGAATGTTAAACAATGCGCAAGCTATTCCGAGAAGAAGAATATTACAAAGGTTCACAGCAGTGAGACTGAAAACAAAGTTCAAATTGGTCTTGCGGAAGTAGGTAAATTTATTAATAAATTTTGTTTAGAATTCAATCAATCAATCAATTCATAATTTCAGTTAAGGAAAATACAAAATCGGCTGGATATTTTGCTGTGATAGTTGGTGGCATAGGAATTACCGCCTTTATGTTTTATGCAATATTTAGAGAATTGTTCTCCAGTAAAAGTCCCAATGGTGTTTACACAAAAGCTTTAGAAAGATGTATAAAAGATAATCGGATTAAAGACGCCTTAGGAGAACCTATAAAAGCATATGGAGAAGAAAGTAGACGTGGTCGACGTACTCATGTCAGGTATGCTCTAATTTAAAAATGTTGATCGCTTACTCACGCCAAGTCCATTATCTTAGAAGTTTTTTAATTATTATTTTCCAGTCATGGTTATTTCATGAAAGACGGAGTCGAGCATATGAGAATGCGTTTCTATATTCAGGGTATACGACGTAGGGGTACAGTGTATCTTGAAGTTCAAGAAGTAAGTAATCAAGTATTTTACTATTTATAACATTATTTACAAATATGATGAAATAATCAAAAAATTAATACCAAATACCATACTTATAGAATGCCTCTGGAAATTACGAATATAAGTATTTGTATGTAAAAATCGATGATGTAGCTGGTAGTGTAATCAAATTAGAAGATAACACGGATAATGCACGTAATTTGAAATCTCTTAATGATAATGTCACTTATGAATTTAATTAATTACTGAAAAGTAAATTTGTAAATTATGTTATCATTGATCCTACCGATGATCGGTCATTTGACCACTTTTTAATATAATTCGCCATATAATCGAAAACACGGTATGTTTAATGTTAAGAAATTAGTTATCTGGCGAGATTTAATTTTTTAAAATCGAGTCAATAGAATTTTATAAAAGGTATTTTATTTTTTATGTTGTCTAATATTATATTGAAATAAAAAGTAATCTGGAATAGCTTTATCGTGTCCTATTTTGAGAACGACACGTCACGAGCGTACATCCTTGCAATCGGTGAATTACTATTCCTTTCCTTGATTCAATCACCAAAAGTCAATGGAACTCTAGACTGGCGGGAGTTGCTATCTTTCGCTTTGCCGTCACTACGGTATCAGACGTCGTTCACAGTGTTCGTTCATCGGTAAAGTAATCGACAAGTTGCTTCTGTCAACTCAATTAGCGTTATTATAATTTCAATCGTATCATCATATTATATTCAAATTCTCCGTCTGATATCGAATTCAATTTCTGCAGCCGGTATTCTTTTAAACGAGTTTTCCTGACACGTGATAACTACATTACTTACAATTATCGGACAGTATGAGTTTGTTGACATATTAATTTTTCGAGATCAGAATAATAATTTGAGACGAAAAGAAGCAAAATGGGAAATTGCTGTTCAAGATGTAAGACCATATTTCAACCTCATAATGCCGAAATTAGACTGAAACCACTATGTACAAAACCAGAGTGCTTACCTCGTCCTCCGAAATCGTCTTCCGGTAAGTACATTTGATATACAGTAATTCTATACAGATTTTCACACTTTCAAATTGATGTAAGTCAACTTGAATATTATATTATTATGAAAGAATTACAATCTATATATCGATCAAGAATTTTCCTTATTCTCATATTTAATGTACTGTACAAGTTTGACCTATTGTTGAGACTCGAGAGAGAGGTCAATGGGTTTAACCCTTAACTGAATTACATTAAGCAATCTTTTAGTAGAATATTTCGTTCTGGCACGCGACGTATATCACCAAACATGCATTTTTCGCACCATTCGTTAAATTTTATACGGGATAACAATAATTATCAGGATATAGAAGATATTTCGAAAAATTCTTCTCAGGTCGGAAAATAACATAAAGAATCGTCGACTCGCGGTTAATAGCTTTATTGTGTCTACGACGCCGGTAAAATGCACTGTGCTCTTTTTTAGTAAATAAAATCATTTATTTTAAGAAACTTGGCCAAGGTAGCGCGAAACATATGCTTCAGATCATAAGCTGTCGAATTTGTAATATACCATCCGAAGAGCTTTTGAAGTACGAAACTCTTTGGATGCGGTCGACGAAACGTTTGATCGACGATACGAAATACCGATGAACATAGAAGCGTCGTAAAATAATCGAATGAACATGTTTTTTATTACAAGCTACACAAATCACACATTGACATCAATGTAGACACTTCTGTAGTCCGAATGACACTATGAAAATTTAATCTTCTACGATGAATTTCCACAAACGCATGGAACGCGTCAGTCGGAAGACAGGCTTTTTTTTCATATAACGGAGATAGCGATGACGAAACTCGCTCCTTCGTACGATCGTCAATTTATTACCGCGTTACACAACTGTGCGTGCGAAATTTAGTATTGGTTCGATCACATTCTTCTTGTTTCGCTTCCTGCATAAAAGATTTGGTTAGCGATTTTCGGTTTGTTAGTTAAATATACGTAGTTTCCGATGTAAGTTTGTTATGCTTCTCAACATCATCGATTGAAATCTCGGCTACCGATAATACTCCTCCGTTAAAAATTATTCAGATCAAGGAAATGAAATGCAACCATTGATCGTCTATTCATTCTCTCGCAGAGCGTAGATGTAAATTGATAATGCGGAGAAATAAGGTAAAGAATTTTAATTGTCATCCAATCGAAATTCCTAACGTTTTGTTCATTGCATGTGGTGTATTTACAAGTACTCTATCCGATTTCAATTTTTAAAATTTATCGAATATATTTTAATAAAATTTTGTTAAATGTACTCCACTTTTATTTGCATACGTTTAAACAATAATTCACTTTATCGGATTAAATATTTATTTTTATATTTTCAAATAAATATCTAGGAGCTTCGACAAATTTTTCTTCAGTTTATGTATAGTATTCGGATAAAAGATTTGAATTTTAATTTTATAATCAGATTAGCAATTTTTTTAATACTTTTATAATGAAACCGGTGTTTCGGTTAGAACGATAATTACGCACCTAGTACTAGGAGTGACCTCGTCACTGATCGTCTACGGTGTAGTATCGAGTAGGCGTCTCATGGAAACGTCAACTGTTCCTGCATAGGGTTCGCGAGTTTTTAACGCATTTCGAGGTCGAGGTGCGTGCCGAATGAGATGCGAAAATTACACAACTCTGTAACAAAGCAATGACGTAACAACGCGTATTTATTATCCTTCGAGCTATTAAAATAGCCAAGAGTCAAAAAGATGCCGTGAACGATCGTTCACTTGTGTTTACAATTACGTGGGTGGGCTCGTATGAACGGCTCTCACTGAATCAATGGGATCGACGAAACGAAACGAATCGGTAAGCGCGTATATCGAGCACGCGCGATCAACGATTAGGATACAATCTTAGCGGCACGACTGCAATCTTATGTAATGTCCTTGCGAAGACTGGACGACCCTGGACGGTTCACGCAGTTTGGAAAATAGCTATCTCGCTTTCATAAATCGTCCCTATTCGCCTTGTTTCGTTCTTTCCGTCTCCGCTCCTCTCATTCTCGAGTGTAGATTGGCGATGTTTAAAAATACTTTCTTCGTTGGCAAACGATATGCGCGTATTTTTCGTGGGTGTGACTTTCTGTGATGACTAATTTCGCAATCGAGTTTTAAAGTACGCGCTCAGTTTAAATACGTGGGACTCGAAAGACGTACTGTTCTATTTAAAAAGCCGCTTCTACGTACAATCGATATTACCTCATTTTTTCTTATCCAAAACGTGTATCTATATCTTGAACATACATATTGTTTGAAAAAGAAGGAAACTCCGATTTCAAAATAAGGGTTTTGCGTTCTTCTCGTATGACCGATTTATTCTTAATCCGAGCAGTGACGATGTTTAATCTGAATAAAACTGTCGCGTGTCTATAGAGAGATAATTAAGCCTGATGTCATGTGAACTAGTAACGAACGGATTCTCCGAAATCTCTCTTATGAACGGATCCGATGATTTCATTAGTAACGCTGAATACAAGAATAGCCAGGAGAAGAACGATTCATTCAAAAAAATTGATTCAATTTGTCACACTGCTTTCGATTTATAATATCGCGTTTAATTATCGCTTGGAATGTAAAATGAATTTGTTCGCTCGTTTTGGATGAATCCCGATGAAATTGTCAATACAGCCTAAACATAACCAACCCAGACAGGCAATTAGCAAATCAGTGGGATTTGAGTGAACGACGATAACATGATTTATTTCTCGCGTTCGGATTGGAAAGAGGAGCGAGGGAGATCGATTTTGGCAAAAAAGCGGCAATAGCGTACATCGTGAGATTTATCGAGCGATTAGAGAGAGAGATAGAGAGAGAGAGAGAGAGAGAGGGAGAAATGACGACGAGGACGAAGAGGAAGGAAAGAAGAGAGAAAATTAGCGAGGGCACTCGGACACAAATCAATTTGCGATCGCTCCTTCGCATTTCGATAGAGGGTAGGAGCTCGCGCGCGGCCTCTGTAATCCAAAGGGACCTAATTACACGAGACGGGGTCCCATTGGGCGCGAGCATACGGACCCGACACGGGTAATTGAAAGTAATGGTCGATCATCCCGCAAGGTAGCAATTACCGTGGCCGAGCGGCATTCGCGAATATACGGCCCTGATTGTTTTATATATCGCGATGCGTGCGCGAGACGATTTTCATTCGAACCAAAAATAGTCGAATGCGCGACACATATTAATTTTAATGACTCCTTTATCCACGATTTACGCCCGATCGATCGATCCCGAAACGGGATCGATTTTCTTCCCCGTAAATCGCCGATGTCTCGATTTTACGCTTAATCGATTCATCGGCAATTTTTCTTCTCTCCATTTTCGAGATCGACGCTCTTTATGTGACGCGGCTATTGCGAGAGCGTTTCAGGAGGCGCGTAATAATGGCGATACATTAATAAAGCGTGCACTCATTCACCCACGTGCGTAACGAAACGCTGATCTTTCTATTTATTAATTCCGATTTTAACACGGCTGGAGGAACCCATGTATGGTCGGTGCGCTCGCGACTCGATCATAGGTAAGCGGTCCTTGAGCCATTCCTTAGAATGCATCAACCCACCGCGCGCTGTCTTCGCTCGTACTTCATCATTGGCATACCCGCGCCAATCGATTACGAGAACGAACTAGCGGCTTCGTTTCTTTCGGCTTGTCCACTTTGTCAGTCGCACGTGCCGACTTGTAGAGCTGTGCGGGCTCTCGATACGTCCAGTACTTCCTTTTTTTAACAGTGTTCACTTTGCGTGTAACTTCAATCTCATTTTCATCCGCTCCTTTCTGGAATTTCTCGTGCAATCTCTTAAGGAAATATTCCAAATCGAGTTATATCTTTATCGTGTCTGTCATACGCCAGAATGTTTTATAGATTTTTCGACCATTATCGGCCATTCAGCGATCGACGACGGCGTCCGTTTCCTTATAGATTTTATTGTGAGTTTTATCTCTGCACTGTAAATAAAATGTTGTTGAATGCACTCAATATTCACTTGTATACATTCGTATACGACACATGTCATAATATCCGTAATGGTCGAGTGAATACGATCTACTGTTGTCTCTCTTTAGGGGAGGATTTTGGCGTGCCTGTTCTCGCGGTCGAGTACATAGATCCTTGCATACGCGAAAATGGAGACAGACACAGCACATCTAGGTACGAACTGATGAACCGACGAGGCGAGAACGCGAGATTGGTGGTGAGACGCGGCCAAGCTTTCTATCTACGAATCAATTTGTCGAGAGATTACGATCCTGCGATCGACGGTATGTCGTTAGTTTTCACCCTGGACGGCGTAAAGAAACCGCAGTATGGACACAACACTCTGGTAGCGATACCAGTTTTGAATCCTGGCGAAGTCTCAGAGGCTTCGTGGCAAACTACAGTCGAATCGTTCGACAGAAACTCCATGAGGTTAAAGGTAAATTAGCGAGACTTGGTTTTCACACTTATGTTAAATTAAGTCCGTGCACCGTGAAATAAGACTCTTTTTGAACTTTTATTCGCGATTAGATCACACCGTCGCCGGATGCTATTATCGGCAAGTGGAAAATGGATATCGATACAAAAAACAAAGAAACCGGTGGCGCTATAAGTTTCACCATGGACAACCCGATATACATAATTTTCAATCCGTGGTGCATAGGTGAGTCGATCGAACGTCGTATTGGGTGCTATCGCGATGAGGTGTATCTGAAAAGTCGTTATATTTTCAGACGACCCGGTATTTCTGAACGACGAAGCTCAACGCCAGGAATACGTGATGATGGACTCTGGACTCATTTGGCGAGGAAGTTATAACCGCATGAGACCGACCGTTTGGAAGTATTCGCAATTCGAGAGAGACATATTGGACTGCGCTTTGTACTTGATGACCGAGGTTGGCAAAGTCCGGACTTCGGGTAGAAACGACCCGGTGGTCATAAGTCGAGTCCTGTCGGCGGCTGTGAGTAATAGAAACATCGGCAAAGAAAGGACCAATCGGAATAAGTGATTTATCTTGGCAGGTAAATTCACCCGACGATTACGGTGCCGTGATGGGCAATTGGTCGAGCGACTTCGACGGCGGAACACCGCCGACAAAGTGGATGGGATCGCAAATGATACTCCAGCAGTATTACAAGACCAAGAAGCCCGTCAAGTATGGCCAGTGCTGGGTTTTCGCGGGAGTGTTGGCGACAATTTGCCGCGCCCTTGGTATACCTTGTCGCGTTATCACGAATTATTCCAGCGCTCACGACACCCAGAGCAGTCTGACAGTCGATTATTTCGTGGACGCCGATGGCAAGATTATGGAAGAACTTAACAGCGACTCGATTTGGTAGATTTTTCATTTTTATACGCATTGAGTCGAAGAAAGACCTGTTTAGAATTTATAAGGACAATTTTTAATTATTTTGCGGAGTGTAGAACCAAATCAGGTTAAAAAATACCTGATTGTATATTTAGATGTATTTTCAATATATCGAAGAATTGAGATCTAACTCGGGTTCTATTTTCGGTTCGGGATCGACCGCGACTTACGTGTATCGATTTTATACACAGGAATTTCCACGTTTGGAACGAGATATGGATGAAGAGGCTGGATTTGAGCCCCGATTGTGACGGCTGGCAAGTGATCGATGCGACTCCGCAAGAGCTGAGCGAGGACTCGTACAGATGTGGGCCGGCCTCAGTCGCGGCAGTCAAGAAGGGCGAGGTTCTGCGTCCCTACGACAATGGGTTCTTATTCGCGGAAGTTAACGCCGACAAGGTCTATTGGCGCTATAACGGGCCCACTCAGCCGTTGAAGCTCGTCTACAAGGACATTTATGGGTGCGTTTCGTCGCGTAATCGACGCGATCGTCTCTCGGAATTGACTTTTTAAACCGATTTTCTTTCTTTCCTAAGTATCGGTCAATTCATTAGTACCAAGGCGGTGGGTAAATGGCAGAGGGAGGACATCACGCACACTTACAAGTACCCCGAAAGTAAGTATCGGTGTCTGGTACCTACTCCCCGCTCAATAATTACCCGGTCACTCGTCATTTTTGAACAAATATTAGGGCGAATGTACCGTTTGTAGTCACTGTATCATTTATGGCCACATGGAGATTGACATTGATATATTGAATATTTGTTTAATCGTGTTGTTAGTGAAAATCTTAAAAAAGACTCTGGTGAATAAGTCATTAATATTTATTGAAAAATCATATATATCTTTTAAACGCTCAACTCGTAAAAACAGCAACAACTAACAACAACAACAACAACAAAATAATTTATAAAAATAGTGCAATGGCTGCTACATTGAAGTGGCCACACAATTTTACGGTTAGGGGGAACTTCTGAAGGTTTAAACATACAATAACAGGATTATTCATACATCAGAGAATTGATTAGCTAGTTTTCTCTTATTAAATATATGCGTTATGATTAAATTAATTTAATTTTTGATGAAAAACACGAAATTTTTCAAAGAGGTCACGAATGGTACGTCTACTTCACCTAGGCTAAAAATTATTGAGACGAATGAATCAAGAAATCATTTCATACGGGCAGATTTGAATTTAGGAATAACCAATTGCTTGATCCGATTCTGTTATCTTTAGCCGAGATACTTGGTATGAAAATTTCGAGTGACCCGTTAACTATTGTGCACAGTATATAATACGCATAGACGCGAACGCCCGACACACGTCTATCGTTTCTCGTTTCAGAGTCAGACGAGGAGCGGGCTGCTATGCTCAAGGCGCTACGTCAAAGCGAGTCGCTATTCAGTCGTTACTATCTCAACGAGGAGTTCAACGACATCGTGTTTAACTTTGAACTTCGCGATGATATAATAATAGGGCAGCCATTCAGGTAGGTATATCGAGTCGCTTCACGGATTTCGCCTCATTGAAGACTATACGTCCTCTCTATTATTCACGACCGTAACGTCTGAGTCGAAAAAACTGAAAGACGAATAGTTAATATCTATCTTAAGAACATCCGACAAGCGAGTGGTTTTATCGAATCATCCAATTCCACGAAAGTTCCCGATTCGAAGGAACGAAAAAGTAGAATGAAACAAATCAAATTTTCGTTTCAGCGTTATTCTGGGTATCAAGAATCGCAGCAAATACGCGGAATATCGGGTATCCGTGATACTGCGAGTCGAAACGGTGCTTTATACAGGTCGAGTTGGCGATCCGGTGAAAAAGTTGCACGTCGATCGGCTGATAAGACCCGGCGTGAACGAGGACGTACGCATGGAAGTCACCTGGGACGAGTACAGACCGCGATTGTTGCCTCAGTGCGCCTTCAACATCGCTTGTCTCGCAACTGTCAAGGATACCAATTTTGAGTATTTTGCGCAGGACGATTTTCGCGTCCGCAAGCCTGATATAAAAATAATTGTAAGTATCGAATTTCTACGACTACTGAAAACAAAAATTTGTCAAATTTATTTAATATTTATTAGCGTACTTCAAAAAAATTATCAAGTAGCTTTGACAAATTTTTATTTTCAGTGTACTATTTGTAAATATTAGAAATTAATTTTTCCGATTAACGTACTTACTGGCAAACTTTATTTTCAAGTTGGAGAATGCACCAGTCGAAGGAATGACACTGCACGCGATTGCGAGGTTCCGTAATCCACTGCCTATACCATTGAAGAAAGGCAGATTTTTGATCGAGGGTCCGGGTCTGGAGGCCCAATTAAAAATCAAACTGACGGAGACCGTCGACGTAGACGAGTACGCGGAGTGCGCGTTCTCGATGGTACCCCCCAGAACGGGTCGCGAAACGATCGCTGCCAAATTTTACTCGACCGAGCTCGACGATGTCGACGGGTTTATAAATTTCATGGTGAGAGGTGGAAATTTCTCAAACGAGGCATATTAGACGAGAAATCAGAATAACATCATCCTCATTCCATATCGCGTATTTATTCTACTCATCGTTATTTCACTCGTCATTCACAAAAGTCGAATAGAACTATTTAATTATAAAATAAAATTATCTTTACGATAGACAGTAGGTTTTTTATTCGATCGTCGATCATTTTTAATTCCACCTCGACTCCCGCGAGGCCGAATATTTCCAGCGACGACGGTGCTCTTATTAACGTCGGGAGGTATACGCAAGGCCCTTGCCTGACGAATGGACGACACTTAACCGCGACGTCGAAGCCGGCGCGGAACGAATGGCGTACCGGTTCGAAACAGGCTCCCGCTCCCTGTCGTGCTAGTATATGTATAAGAAAAAAAGGAAGATAGTCGAGGGTGAGAGAGGTAGCGGGAAAGAGAGAGATAGAAAAAAAATTCAATCGACATCGTGGACTACCGGCGTCGCGTATATACAACGGCCCGCGCTCACGTCAATATTTAACGAGCGCCGATCGCCCGGTTCTCGGCAATTATTCAGAAACGATAGCAAAGAGGGAAAGAGAGGAAAGAAGAAGAAACGAAGTATACACGAGAGAAAATTCTCGAGAGGTGGACGATGATACGCCGGCACTGACACGCGCAATTCATCACCATTGCCGAGGGTATTAATACCGAAATACGAGCGCGGACGTTGTTCCTGTAAAGCCACAATTTGCGAACGATCGTCGTCGGGAGCGAAAGCGAGAGCGATTTCTCGCTCAGTTCCGTAATGCGATTCTCCTTCGATTAAGGTTTTTACGCGTAAAAATTTCACCGGTAGGAATGTCAAAACGTTATGAAATATTTATGGCGGACGAAGAACGATGTTACGGTGTACGAAAGAGTTGGTAGCAAGTGAGAACGAGCTGGGCGGGGAATCGGGAACGAAAAGTCGATAGTGGAAAAGGAGGAGAGAGGTCGAAGGTCGAAGGGGAATGAAGCGCGATACATCTAAATACGTAAGCAGCGAGACGGTTGATGGACGCGTTCCGCGGGGGCCCCCTCGCTCTCGTCGATTTCACGGGGCCTTACGAGCGCTCTTTCACGATCGACTCCATTCCACGACTTCTTCGGGGCACCCCGCTATGCGCTATGCATCAACACCCAAGATCCATTCCATTATATCTCATCAAAATAACAAACACGCCTTCCACGGCTTAAACCAACATTCTTTTGTTCCCATCGAATCCCAGTTGATGCTGGAATATCGCTGCTCGAGCCACGTCGAGGAGGACCCACGGGGGGTGCGAGCACGAGCCTGCCAGGAATTTTTCGAGATCGTCTCTTATCTCCGTATATAAATTTGAAAAATTTTCATTGTCTTTAACTTTATTATATTGCAACTTTTGGCTCTTCGCACTCGGAAGGATGTATTTACGAACAGTTATTAATATTATTACGTTATTATACATTATTTCTTTACTTGAAAACTAAATTTTTTTTTAATTCAAAAGGTTAATGTTATCCGATTGCTATGCTAGAAGAAATTCCCTAAAATAAATTAAAATAATAATGCAATATTTTAGATATCAACGGAAAATCAGATTTTTCTCGTACGAATCGAAAGACGGTTCGTAAATAACGAATACGGGAAAATTCGAAGATGAGTTACTCGATTCTTTCATAGATGGCGACACAAACACCACTCTCATCCGTAGCGTAGGTATATCTGGAAACTTACGAATCGAAAGGAGATATAATGGATGTAGGTAGGTAATGGAGTACTTTTCATTTATGGTTTTTCAAACTTCCGTTTTGAAATTCCACTACAATGTGTACCATCGGAGAAAACGTGTCGGCCGAAAACGAGAAACGTGTATACTACGCAGTGTGCTTCGGCTCGCTCCGAATGCATTATTCTATGGAGCCCACATTTCGTCCTTTCTAAGCCCGAAGATTCACGATGTAGAGCGGATGCCGCTCATTCGCAACATCTGGACGCGTTCCACTAAAAGCGACGAGACGTCGTCGGGAGAGCAATGTGGCTATTGTCGAATTCTCGTCATTTTCGAAGGACTTTGATCTTCCTCAACAGTTGTCCCTGTCGAATGTCAACGCGTAACCGAAAAATGCCGAAACGGTTAAAGGGATCGAGAAGCGAGCCCGATAATAATCGCGCGAGGTTCGCTGAAAGCATCAAATCGGATTATCGTGTCGAACATTCGTAAATTACACCGATCGAGAGGTCTGTGCGGCCACTCACGCAACGTCACTTTCGCAAAGATACAATCTATAAGCGGGCGAAATCGCCTCCGGGTAGGCTTTTTTCCGGTTTTCTGGTCGCGCATTAACTCACTCGCGACGACTCCGCTCGGCTCTGATTACAGGCCGTGATCTTGGAGCGACAATGGAACGCGTTCCGAGGTGTGACAACGCGAGCGGTAAAGTATCGCTAATCCGCTCTCCGAGTAATCCGCAAAAAACGTGTAAAGTTTAGCGCGGTATTGCATTCAACTCGTATGCGTCGAACGAGGTATCGCTCGTGTTGTTTGCGATTCGATGTTTACTCTGGATTCGCTTCCAATGATGTACCCACTAGCCTGGATTTTTCGCGAACAATGGAGCAACGTGAATCAAACTGGTTTCTCTCACCGCGGGAAAGCCAATTTGTTCTCAACGAACTCGGCAAATATTTGCCGAGGGTTCGCGGTTATTCGTGGCACGGTCGCACCCGAATTCGAGTGGAAGCGTTAATTTGCATCTCGATATTTTCCCTGACGCGGTACGCCGAGCTGTCTCGCTTCCGTGTCTCGCGTCGGAAGAAAAAAATGGTGATTTCAAACATTTTCATAACTTTTACAGAGTCACGAACGTTCACGAGTCTGTCGAGTAAGTCGCAGCGAATAAGACACTGTAAAGTCGTCATTGCTGTACCTATCGAGTCAGTTCGTCAACCCAACATCCATATAATGTTAGTTTGACACATTGTAAATCTTAAAATTTTAACAAAAATTTTTATCAAGAAATGAAATCAACTTTGTCATTCATTAGAATATTTGTATTCTCGAAGAATCTTTAATAGGATGATTAAAATAAGCATTGCTGATTATCTAAAACTGACTCTTTCACAAACATTATTTACATTAAAATCGTTGCTTTCGTAAACAATATCATGTCAAAAGGCCACCAAGTTCGCTCGCACTTTTTTCAGTGCGAAACTGATTAAAAATCGGCGAGGGAAGGAACGAGAAGGAGCGAAGCGGGGTGGGTCTATGCGGCGAAAGGCGACATCTTGGATTCGTCGATTGGTGAAATACGCGTGTCCGGGTGGTGCGCGAGGTGGAAGTCAACCGCTGTCGACTTACACACGCCGCAATCTAATCGTTATTCCCGGCGTAAGTCCAATTTCCATCGAACGACTGACAGCGCGATTTGCATAGGTAACCAACCGGTCGTCGGGGTTTACCGTCGCGCAGCTTTTGTCGGTGTATTTACACGGTGCCGGTAAAACGGGGGGAGAGAGAGAGAGAAGAAGAGAGAAAGAGAGACGGTCTCTTCCCGAGAGCGAGTTGCGCGCGACGAGAGAGAGCGACGAGTCGATGGCGGCGAAAGGGAGTATCGGGTCGTAGGAGGGTCCCGCAGGAGGGAGTATATATGTATACATATATAGCGCTCGCGACAGAGAGTCGGGGAGAGAAAAGGGAAAGCGGAATGGCGAACGGCTCCCTCCTCTCATTACGCATGCACCCCTCGCGAAAAAAAAGCCGAGGAGCGGGAGCGGGAGCGAGAGCGAGAGGGAGAGAGAGAGAGAGAGAGAGAGAGAGAGAGAGGGAGTTGGTTGAAAAAAGGGGAACAGAACTGCCCCTGACTGACTGACTGACTGACTGAAGCTCCTCGCGCGCGCACACACCTCTAATACACCAGACTGAGAAACGGCAAAGAAAACGCCCTCTGTGCCAACTCGAACGACCCCCTACTATCCCCTACTCTCTCTTTTCGCGACTCCTCTCTCCTCCCTCCAGCGGTTATCGAGGAAACCACCCCGCTGCCAGCTAGTCACTTTGCCGTAATCTCCTGGGTAATAGGGGGACTCTTCGAGTATACCACTCCGAGAGAGAGAAATACACTCGACAACGCGATTAGTCCAAATTCGCGATGAAATTCGCAGGAGAGGATCGACCCTATAGCAATTTCATTTCTAATAAAAGTACAAAACAGACGTACGCGATACGAAGGGCGACCGGTTCTGGGAAAGCGAAGCGCCATCCAGGTGGTTTTTCTCGAGCAGAAAACTGGTCGCGCGAGTTCGCGGTAGGTCCGAGTTCCTGGATGAAATTCGAATTTGACAGGTCAAAGAGACGAAAAGGAAAGAAGCCGATCGCGAGCGACTCGTAGGCGATGCAGGCGTGTTTCCCTCGACGAGTTCGTTACTTGGCGGCTTCTCCTCTCCCGCACGCGAAACTGGCCGCGCGCGCGCCGGCCATTGTGTTCGGCCATATTTGATCGTCGCGGGCTATTACACGGGCCCGCGTAATGGACGCGAAATGACCGGTTGCGGCCGGCATTTGGACGACATCGCGCTAGCGAGTCAGTCCAGGAGCGCACCCTACCCACGTATAGACACCTGTGTACACTTTGCGTAAGCGCGTTCGCGATGGCGCGTGTGTTCAGTCTCGCGGATGGATTCGGAACGCGCACGCGAGTACGTTTGCGGCGATAATTGCCGTGACACGCGAGAACAAGCGCGAGAGTTAGCCAAGGTGGAAATCGAGTCTATAAAGAATAGCTGATAGCCGATTGTTGCGCGGAGTGTACTCTTTGTACCTATTTAGATAAAAACAGAACAACTTAAGAATAACTAAAAGAATAGAAAATATACGAAAAAATGATAAAGTAACATTTCCAAAAATACAATTAATTGTATGACTTGACTGGAGTACAGGACTGACTAACTTGTCCCTTCGCTCGTCCTGTGGCTGTCTCGGATAAGGCAAAAATAAGCCACACATAAACGGCTGCTTATTGTACATATGTATATACCATATACATAGACCATATTGAGTATAGAAATTCTTTAGCGGCTCGTTTTCGAAATAGGGCCCAAATCGACGTCTAATTCGCAAATTAGGATTCTCGAATAACAGCACCTCGCGTGTTCTAATCGCTTGTCACCAAAATCAGGGCAATTTTGCGGACGTGCTATCCCGTGACCATTGTCAGCTCGGCGAAATTTTCGGCCGCGAGAACACGCAAACAATAGGATTCGCGTTCGGATCGTCGGAATCTGGATTAGCGGAGCTAGCGCGTTGCGGTTTTTTCGGACGGGAGCGCAGTCACCCGTAGGCTAGAAAAAATAAACACCGAGGCCTCCTAATAGACCGTTCGAATAGGCGCATTAGGCAAGCGGCCCTCGAGAGTGGCACCGCTTACGCTCCTCGAAACGAGACGATCGTTAGCCGCGGATCGACGGGACGAATTATTCTCTACCTCTTTCCGTCGAATTAGCGGCTCTCTCGAGCGCGCACGCGCGAAAACGAGCTCCCGTTTTTCGCAAAGTGGTCGCGTTTTGCGGTTTTCGAGGATTCTATTCTAGTTTCGCCGCTCCCACACTCGAATGCCAAATGACGAGTGAGGAGGATAAAACGAAAGAAGAGAAAGAGAGAAAAAACCGCTGCGGTAATTGCAGTTCCTCTCGTTTTCGACTCTCGAACCCTTTTTACGAGCTACACCCGGTTTTTTTTTCTCGAGACGCGTCGAGGTACGGTTCCTCGAAACGACACGCTTCTCGCGACCTCGCCGGTAAAAATATTCGCCTCGCGAGTAATCGAAATTTCGATTCTCGATATTCAAATACATACGGTGATCTCGCTTGTACTATTTATACACACACGGATACGTAATCCTCGAATCCTTGGGTATCTTCGGGTAATCTCTGTAAACGGGGTTTCGGTTCAGTGGCTCGAGCGTGTAGAGAGTACTGAAGAGAAAAGGTTGGAGGGACGTATTCCCGTGGGGAAGATCGAAGGGGCGGCCGGTTGACATCGAAATCCACTGACGTATCTAATTGAGGCCACTTTAGGGCGCGTAGAAGCGCTGGGAGATCACCCTCTAGGCTCATAATCGCCGCGGAATATCTCTTAGGAATATCTCTCGACGAAAAGCATGCATAGAGACACCCGCGCATCCCATTCATAATTCGGTCGCGCCTCTTTTGTTAGGTCTAATTTTGACTCGGCTTGCCACGCTAATCTCTCCCCCCACCCTTCCAGCGTGTGTACATATTTGATCAATGGATTCGTGCTGCACAAACTGACGAAACACCGATCCTCTATCTCTCCCGCTCGTTCCACAGCTATTAACTCCCCCCTCCCACCCCCCGATGTCTCTCGTATACGAACGAGGGTGTGTAACTGCGCGCAGGGGATCGCGATACACCCTTCGTATCTCGGAGCGAATCCGGCGTAAATAATGCTGATTAACCCCCGGTACCTTCCCCGGGGCAATTGTTTTATCGAGCGAACCGGAGCCGTGCTCGCGTCCGCACGTCAAACATCTCTCTCTCTTTCTCTCTCTCTCTCTCTCTCTCGCTCTCTCTCTCTCTCTCTCTCTTACTCGCTCGCTCTCCTCTCAACCCTCCCATTTCGGACTACCGCGCGCTATTTTACGACTTTACGTGCAACGAGATTTATCGATTCGCGTGGTTTCGTCTCGACTCGGGTGTAGATATATACACATATACATATATAGCATAGATAGAGCGCGAACGGTGCTTCTTCGGTTCCTCAGTTTAAAAGCGAATCTCTCGTTATTAATATTTCACCGCTGGCGAGTACGGTTCTCTTTGATAGTCTCGCTGAGCTCGCGAGCTCATAAAAGATGAAGTCGCTTGGCAGTTTTTGCCCGCGACCGTTAATTATGAAATTAGCCGAGATATACACGCACCGGCGCGTCCTTCTCCGGCGTCTCTTCATCCTCCTCATTATCTCTCTCCGCTCCCTCGTGACCTTCCTTGGCTGTTTAATTCCACCCACCGAGCAACCCCTTCCCCCCCCACCAGCCCGGCCTTCGCCGAGTTCTCGTTTCGTCGCGTCGCGGCGATCGAACGCTACATAAATTTCTCTCGGTGAATTTCAATTTGTTCTTCGGGATAAAATTTTTACAACTCGCGTCGGGATTAAAAGTGGAAGGCCGGTAGGAGGAGGGAAAAGCTCGGCATGCGCATAATATTTTAGAGGCTCTCGCTCGTTTCGGCGGTTATACGCGTCACGTAGGTACACAGGGTAGAACGCTAGCGGAGCAGAGTGCTTTTTTAATTGTCGATTCCGCCCGTGCGCCTGGTCAGAGCTCGACCTCTCCACTCTCTCCCTCTCTCTCTCTCTCGCTCGCACTGGTGCCATCTTCGATAAGCGCTCGCGCGTGGCCATCTCGGGATTATTCCCTCTCGTGACCCGACGTCGTTACGCGCGAAAAGAGTGCGCTGTGCTTACGATGTAAAAAACAAACAAGAGAAAACCCCGAAGAGAGAGAGAGAGGGTAGCAGATGCTCGCATTCGGTGTAGAAGGAAAATGTGCCCGGGGATCGTTTGACTAGAGTTCGACGTTTTTCTCTCTCGCTCGTGTACAGAAGAACCGCAGAGTCGCGCTTAACGACTAAATAAGTCTCCCCAATTAAAAAACTAATTTCGATTAGAGTCCCGGTGCGGCCATTCGACATCGTGTAACTACAAGCGTGGAACGGTGGGTGTAAGCGGGACCGAGGGGAGGGGAGGTTATCGGCTACCCCTCTACCCTCTCTCTCTTTCTTTCTGCCTCTCGTCACGACACTCGCAATTACGAAGCGCGGTGGGGGTGAGCGCGCGACGAGAGAAGACCGATACTCTCTTTCTATCCCCGCCTCGGCGAAAATCCTCGAATGGCGAAAGCTGCTCGAGAGGGAGAGAAAGAAAGAGAGAGAGAGAGAGAGAGAGAGAGAGAGAGAAAAGGCAGAGGAATAAGCCGTCACGGCGATTTTAATAATCGGGTTTAGTTTTGCGCCTTCCTACGTGTATGAAATTCAAAATTCCGCCGTTTAATCGTTGCTCGCCCGATCGTCGAGTATTTCTTTTTTCCCGGCTCGTCTCTTCGATCCGAGCGGGGGCGCGACGGAGAGTCAATATTTTCGAATCTCCACGATTGTTGCACGGCAACCGCGACGCGGAATGGAATCCCGGGAGGGAATCGTCGTGGGTTTACCCGTACAGCTTGTTTCGCACTTCGGGCCGAAGCGCCCACGCCCAAACAAATATATAATGCGGTATTAGAATAACAAATAGTGGTTGAAGCGCATCCACGCCCGCTCGAAGCGACGGGACGCCGCGGATACGCACCTACATAAATACCGATACGCGCATAAATCACGTCGCGCGCTCGCCTATATCCCACTCGCTTCCTCTCGATCCGCGTCGCGAATGTATAAAATTCGGCAAATTTGCGACGATACGCGTTCGCGATTCATCGTCACCGCCGACCGTTCGGGAATGACGCGTAAAAACCTTTTATCGATTCTCTCGAAAATTTCGTCGACAAAAATGAAAATCATTCCCTCTAAAAACAGATGTGTAATATATTAATGAAATTTCACTATCAGAATGTTAAATTTTAACATGAACGATGTTGCATCGACAAAATTATATGTGATCCTCTATAGACAACTGATTTATGTTGAATTAAGACCATCTTTTTCACCGGGTAGATATATCTTGATGCGCCACACGGAAGCCAAGTGGATTGGTTTCTTTCGCGACGAGTCGTATTATAACGTATATATAACGATAAGGGCAGAACGGAGAGCCCCTCCGAGAGGCTGCCGGTTGTATCGCGACGAGGACGACGATGAGCTAGGAAAGCAGGGAATACGAGCCCCCCGGGCCCGGGGTGAGTCGAAAGGAGTTCTCGACTTCTCGAGGGCCGTTTGTCGGCTAAGGGTAAACACAGGGGCAGCCACCCACGCGTCCCTCCGAACCTTACCAAAAATAACAGCGAAATTACCGTCCGACTGTCGGCCGGGTGCGGTGATTACGAGTAAACAACGTCGGAGGAGAGAAAAAGAGTCGATGCCGCCGACCGAGTGGAATAACAGCTTCCGTTATCTCGAATATGAGTCCAAAAGTAAACACTCGATCGTCTACGGGATCGCGCCCGAATGGTGTCGGGCTCGATGTTCTCGCTCTTGGCATCGAAAAAGAAACCAATTGTGGACAAATAACCTTTCGATACAAGACCAAAAGGAGCCGTAATCGATTCTTCATGACAATTCTTTCGGAAACATAGTGTAGCGTTATTTTTTTAGCTCGAACGAGAAAGATTAAAATTGCGCGCGCGGTTGAAAAAGCTCGTACAAATATGTCAGAAAAACGATAGGTCCGACGGACACTTTAAGGTAAAAAGCGAACGCTGTCTACGTACGCGACTATGGTGTATAGAAATCTCGTAACGACAGACCAAGTCGAGTGCATTTTCGAGGATTCCGTCGAGAGGTTGCGCGGCGCCAGCCACGCGGCGAGGAAGCCGCGATCGCCGGAGAACGTGTCAGACAGCGAACAGCAGGCTTGGGAGAGCACACGAGCGCATTAACGGTCGGCAGGACCTGCCAAGCGGCGGAATAAAGCCCTCGAGTGGTATAAGCGTTCACGTCACTCACGAGAACACAAGTGCATTCGCTGTAAGCTCGTAATTAATTTGCCATCGTTCGGAAATCTGTGGTAGGGACATTACTAATGAAATTATCGGCATAAAATTTAATTCGATTTCAATCGCGATATTCGCTTTTTCGCTTGTCGCTCGCCGTTTTTTTGATTATCCGAGAGTCAATAAAGCTTTAATACCTTGTGCGCGGATTTGCTCGTTAACGACACCATAGCGGGAGAGCTCGACACCGTCGATAGAGGAACGATTGTGTATTTTGTTGCCGGCATCAACGAGATTATAATGTGTGGACCGCGCGCGGGACAGTGGATAGGTACGAGCGAGAACGTAGCGTTAGAACACGTGTAGGGGCAGGAACGGGAGAACGTATCCCATGAATAACCCATGGAGCGCGACACGATCGCTGCGCGTTTCTATAACACCATCGGTGGCTCGTTTGGTAGTCGGATTAAAGGTGCGTGTACCGAAACAAAAGGCGTCAAGAGCGAGAGAAAGGCTCATTAATGGGACTGGAAATGAGTCAAATTGGCTCAATCCGTAAATCTAGTGTTAAATTCGCGAGATAATTTCGATGAAGAAAATGATACTACGCGTGTAGGTGTACCAAGTATTTAGTGTATAACGTGTCTAAAAAAGATGAAAGTGAGCGGTCTAAAGAATGAGAGAGAGAGAGAGAGAGAGAGAGAGAGAGAGAGATGTATATATAAATATGGAAGTTCGAAGGCTGGATAATATAAAGTATAGTATAGAGATCCAACTCGAGAGAGATAAAAGTGCTGAGCCATTCGTCGGACGCGGGTATTTATCGACGTATGGCTGAAAGAGGAAAGAAGACGATACGCGAGACTCGACTACGAGATTACGAGTCAATGAATCCCGATCTTTATCTCCTCCCATCGAGAATATACCGTGCGATTGACAGGAATTTTTCATCCAGAGTACGAGTGGTCGCGTCATCGTCTATCGATTGCGTACGAACACAGTCGAATTCTCGTTACAGGTTTGCATAGTGTCGTACTCTCGGCAGCGATAGCTAATTATCGAAGTCTTACAGTTTGGTTTGTTCGCGAGGCAAACAGCACGGTCGATAAATCATCCGGTGTGGTCGTCGAAACAACGAGAGCGATAAAATTAGTCGAACAAACCCTAGGTCGTAATTAAAGGGTAATAAAAGGAGGTAAAAATAGGTCGAGAGAAATAAAGAGAAGAAAGAGAGGTTTAAGCGAAAGAGGCAAACGAACAATTGACTCGACGGAACGAAAAGAGTCGAGCGGAAGGGCCAGCGAAAATAATGTGTCACCAGACACCCTCGCCGCATGTGGCCACCCGTAGGATTCCTGGTGGGCGTCTAGGTAGGTATAGAAAGGGAACGAGAGAGAGGGAGAGAGTGTCGATTCGTTGGGTATTATTCTCACTGCTCTGTGGCTAAACTGCGTGCCGATTGCTCTCGCCACGGTATTTTACCTGCATAAAACCAAACGGTAGGAAAAGAAGGAGCTACCTGTATAACGATCCTCGAAATCGAATTTTCCGACTGGAAGTTCTCGTCTCGTGAACATTTAAATATCTTGTAGCGCGTGGAGTTTTCTATTATCGCTATTACGAAGCAGAGAAGGATGGAGTGGTTATAAGGAGGAGGGAGCAGAGGGGAAGGGGCATTCGAAATCGCACCCCTCATCTATAACAAACCTGCCCTGACAATCGAGAGTCTCGGACGTGGTATTAAGCGTAACGCGATGCTTATCTGTGCCTCCGCGCGCGACTTAAGCGCTCAGGTATATTTGTGTATACTCACGTTATTCGTACTCGATCCCGATTCGTATATCGAGAGACCGGTAAGTGCATAGATATGTATCTCTAGTGCCTATGTACACGAAGATGAGATCGTTTGACATCGTTTCCGTCGCTGTGCACTTTTTTTTCATTCGATATACCCGAGCGACGCCATCTCTTATTCTTCATCCGTTCTCCTCGACTCTTCACGCGAATATTTCGCATCCCGAGGATGTTACGAACCGCGCGACGGACCAACGAACTGCGAAAATTCAATTTCGCAATTCGAATCCGAAATACGATACAAAATTGTATTCGAATTTCGTTGTGAATTGCAGACAAGAAAATTCGAGAATTCGGGAATTATCGTACATTTGGCCGTGGCGATAAGCTCGAAAATATAAGTGACCGCTTTCGAAACTGGGCTAGACAGGTACGCCGAATTTCGATGTAATTTACGTTCGCGCGATTATTTGTTATTTCCCCTCTGTTGTATAATTCGGCGATAATATCGCGAGCGCGAGGATGGCGCCGGGACGCTATCTCTGGGACGCGTGGAATCGTGTTGACCATGCGTAAATTTACGCGAGACGGGGCCGTTCGCGCGGTCATACACGCAGACAGGCTCTCACACACACTCGAGCGCGGGCTCAACAGTTTCGCGAGTCGTGAAATTCCATCGAATTTTTCACTCGTCGAAAAGAGTCATTATTTTCAGCTCGTTTTTCCATCGTCGACGAGTCGATTCGAGGATACGCGCGCGTGGCGGTAGGTAAACGAGCTGCGCCACCGATCGCGATCGGTTCCGTGTGGGTGGGCCACCTAACCGTCGGCTTTCCTTCCCAACCGATCGCGTTACCGCGTCGATGGTGGCGCTCGCGAGCCCGACACTCTCTCGCTCCAGCGGATGATGAATGACCGCGTACGAGTCTTCGCTCCTCCCCTCTTCCTTCCTCCTCGTCCTGCCCCCTTTTTGCCAAAGCCCCGCTAGCGCACGCTCTTCTCGCTTCCACACCCATTATTTCGCCTTATCGAACAGAATTAAACAACTTATTAAGTCCTCGATCTATTTTTTCCGAGCAAACTGTGAATTCAGGTCGGGGCGCGCTCGAGGAGAAAATGAAATATCGCTGGCAAAGACGGTAGAGGGATATAAATCACGTGGCAAATATCGGTAAGTTTGTGTGCGCGCGAGCGGTTAGAGTCGTCAAAATATAGCGTTGTATCCCCGACTGGCCTTTGTGGCGTGAGTACACTGGAGAAGAAGAAAAAAAGAAGAGAATGAAGGGACTGGTTTTTTTCGAGCGCGGAACGAATGCGATGTTCCAGCAGTTCCTACGTCGACAACAGTAGCCTTTGCCGAAGTGGGAATAAATGGAGTATTTTTTGACCTACCATCCGTCGATGGACGATCGTTTTGTTTTTTGTTTCGTCTTTGCGTTCAACCACCTCACGAAAGAAAGACGAATGCTGGTGTCGAAAATTTTTGGATTTTTCGGTTGTATAGGTAATTGTCTCGTCACACAAATGAAAAGATGAGTCAAAAATGATGACGTTCAGAATAATGAAAACTCATTCAGACAAATCATTCGCATAATGTAATTTTTTAACGAAATCTGAGATTCCTTCTCAACCACAAAGTAAAATAAATCGTGTGCCACATTTCTTGCCAAATCTCGTTCGAGTTAAACAAGTAATCGTATAGGCATCGACATTTTGCATGAGCGATTTAATTTTCGCAATGAGGTAGCGACTATACATTGTCGAGATTGTCGAGACTACTTTCGCGACATTGACAGTGTACGGAAAAAAATACAATACACGGTAAGAGGCATAACGAGGTTATAAAAATATAATAATTCCAAGTAGCGTGAAGCAACGGTAGGCGTGAAAGTACTCACCGGTGCTCGTATCGAAAGCGGACCTAAACAGGGCTCTCTTCGCGGGAACGGCATAGTGGGGGGTCACCTCGGTTCGTCGTAATTTTCGACACCGCTATACGCTACCGCAACATAGTGGGCAAGCTAGATCCTCGGCCGTGAGAGGAACCCAAGCGGGAAAGATGTACAACAAAGCGAAAAGGAGCGAGAGAGCGAGCGACAGAGAATCTTCATATTTCATATTACGATATAGGCCTTTATGCGCTCGACTACGGAGGCACCCAGCGTGTCGGATAGAATTCGTGAGTGGGAATATACGCGCGAGCGAAAGAGGGAGCGAGAGATAGGTATTTTGACGTGCCAGAGAAATTAGTATAATAAAGGGAGTGAGAGAGAGAGACAGAGACAGAGGTAGTAGAGGTCTGGGTGGGGCTAGGTAAAAGCGTCCAAGTGCCTAAACACACGCCGTAAATTTACCCCACGACTACACGACACCCCAGTCTCTGGGTATTCCGGGGTGTATGCGCGCTGCGGTGGTGCGGATTACCGCGATGGCGCGCGCCACTCTGCTACTTTCTCTCTCTCCCTCTCTCTCTCTCTCTCTCTCTCTCTCGCACTCTACCCCCAGTCCGGGAAAACCTCAAGAGAAAATTGGGCAGGTAGATTTATTATTTCTAACGTTCTGCGAATTGCTATTCAGAGAAGCCACAATGAGAATAACGAAAAACCGCGTCAATTAGTCTTGTTTCACTTTAGGTATAAAAATTCAAGCATCTTTTCTCCGAGTCTATATTCACTAGGTTATATTGTTCTCTGTAGATATAGCATCAATGTTTTAAAACCTCTTCATTGCGGCATTCATCTTTTTCTTTCTGTTGAATTTGGAATATGTATAATGAGTATGTAAATACATACAAAAGAAAAAGAAAAGAGTTTATTTTATATGTATCTGATGGCACTACATGTATATCCAGTTCTTATTGTTAATTTTATAATATCGGTAAGAATACCCAGTTTAGCGTTACGAACATGATTATCATTTTTCTTTTTGTCTCTTAATAAATGGTATCGTGGTTCGCCTTCGTTTCGGCAAATTCCACTCGAGATGCGCAATTAATTTTTCATTACGCTCTTCGTTGCTTCGCGAGTTACGCCGAAGAACGACTCGAGCGATTCGCATAAAAAAAAATCAGGCTATGTCGATTCATAGAGCTTAAAGCGTCGACTATTACCCCCCTTCGGTGTAATGCGAGTTTCGAGGAAGTGGCCCCGATCGCCAGGGAGATGCGTCTTTTTACAACCGCTCTCGAAACAACCGTTCGTCGTGAGAAGAGGACTCTGGGCTCGCATCGATTTTCGAGAAGCGAACGTGTGAGAGAGAGAAAGAACGCGAGCATTCGCCTCGGTAGTAATCTACCGCTTCCGCCGCCGTTAATAACGTTCTCGCGCGAACCCATGTTGTATACGGAAAATGGAAGAAAAAACAAACGCGAGAAGAAACGACTGGCTATAGAATCTCGAAAATCGTAACAAGGGTCGATTTTCGACGATTGGAGGAAACGTTGAATGAAAATCGGTGGTGAAAAACTGCGACAGATTGGTTCGGCGGGTAGGAATATCGCGACGACGCGAGTCTCGGTTACGAGCGAGTACGTACAGAGGGAAATAAATAAGACGTCTCGCTGGCGCGAGAACGTTCCCTCTCTCGTGTGCTGTACTCGCCACGCTACTGGGTGGTAGAACGAGAGGTGAGTCGCGCGTCGGTGTGTTACGCCACTCTATTCGCGCGTGCTTGTGTGCGCGCGTGTGTCGAGCGAGCGAGGAAACAAGCGAGGAAGAGAGAGAGAGGGAGAGAGGAGGCGAGAGCACTCGGAGAGAGGAGAGGAAGGGAGAAAGACGGTGCACGCCAGCCATCCGGCTCACCGGGGTCGATCGATCTCTCTTTCGTCGGTGTCGCGGAGCAAAACGCGCGCGCGCTCGGCCCTCCGGAAGCGCGAGTGCGATAAAGACGGACTCATGAGTCGCGGCAGGAGCGAGACGGAGAGGGTGAGTGCAGCGATTTGCAGCTAGTCACGGTGGGGGATGAGGAGGGTAAAAAACGAATTAGCGGAGAGGGGGTAAGGGGCGTGGCCGAATCAAAGGAGCCGACGTTCATGCCCACGCGAGCTTTTCACCGGCGAAGCGACGAATCGAGTCGTTCGGGCTCGTCGTGGGACGGCCGGTGAGCGGTGCGCGCGCACCCGGTTATCGTCCACGGGTGCTCGCCGAGCTCGATGGTGGGAGCGAGCGTGAGCGCGTGGGAGGGTGGTACGGGCGAGCAGTGGTGTCCGGGTAGTCGAGCAGCGCAGACGCGTATGCTGCGACGCGCGCCAACGAACTCGATTCACTGACACACGCGCGCGCGCACACACACATACACACACACACACACACACAAACCTACACACGCACTCGCACACACCCCCTGATATCAGTTCGTGCGTCAATACGCATACACACCGATAAAAAGTGCGCGTATCAATTCGACTCTCGTACCTATATGTTTCACATCTCGTACGATAACACGGCGAAACGTTTCCTTCGTTACATCTGGTTTGTTTTTCGGTCTCGATATAATCGTCTCGTTATTTTAGCGAGACTTGGACCGTTCGTAGTGCGCGAGGAGACGAGGTAGGAAGGGGCTGTGGTGAAAAGAGCAACACCGCGAGGAATCGAGAGCTGGTGAATGATAGTGAACGGAGTTTGCCGTGAGAAACGGTCTTTCGCGTTCGTCGAGTGCAAGGAGGAACAGAAACGAGGGATGCCGGCGAAGGGAGAGAGGGGTAAAGCGACGGACTTCAGCATAGCGGCCATCATGGCGCCCAGGGGTCCGTCCTTCGGACATTACCACCTGCAGGGTATCGGCAACGTCGCGACCGGCGCCACCGCCGCCTCCACCGCCGCCGCGACCGCGAGTGTCGACACCGCAAAAGGATTCGTTACGGGTGCGTCAATCCTGGATCGTCACAGTGAGTCCACCGTCGGATCGAATACGATCGAGAACCTATCGACTACCGTTTCGTTATATCTTCCTACGAGATCATCTCGCTGATTCTCGCAATTATTCGAGAAACTTTTGACTAAACGCATGTGTCGTTATCGTTTCGTTGTGTCTCTCCACGAAAGAAGTAGATCTCGCTAATTATCGAGTCGAGGCGCGAAATCACGAGCGCAATTATCGATGTATTTACCGTTCGAGAATAGAAACTCCGCAATCGCTCGCACGGCGCGCGTTATACATGTCGTCTGGCCGCGCAAGAGATTAGTTGGCAGCCCGGCCCCGTTAGACCAATGACGCATTGCGTTCCTAAAACGTCGCGCGCGTTCAGACGAGAGAGAGAGAGAGAGAGAGAGAGAGGAGAGGAGAAAAAGGGTGCTCGCGCCAACGGGACAAAGCCGCGTAAATTTTACCTGTTCGCACCGTAATTAACGAGGGAAGACGCTCGGCGAAACTCGCTACTCATTCGCGTGCCGCGTTCGCGTTAGTCTTTTCGCGCGAATAACTTGCCCGATATTCCCTACCTCGCGTCGAGTTTTATACGATGGAATTTGTTCACGCGGGGAATGAAATACCTATTCATGAATTACTCGCCGATGAAAACTGATTCATTTAGGAATTCTTTGCGAGCCGAAACTGAATCTCTTCGTTAAGAGAAAAATGACTGACATAACAGCGCGGTTAGCGTTCGAATTTACGAACAGCGACCGTAGGAATGATTGCTCCAAACAGCCATTCGACACCTGTACGATTTGTATGTAATAATCAGCCGAGGATTCGCAGAAACGGAATTCATCGGAAATAATTTCGTTACGGAGCCTCGTTCGTGTAATTTTGAATTCGCGTGTCGTCGTCGTAAAAGGAGGAACGATGCGTTGCCGTCGGAAGGAATTCGCAGGGCGAGGCGAACGTTTCTCGCGAAATGGCTCAATAAGAGAGGTCGGTTGAAAAGTTTTGGACGCAAGACCGAAAAAAAAGGGAAGACATTCGTCCGTCTTACCTCGCGTATGTCACTTTTGTGCTATCGTGTGTACGGATGCGTACTCGCTGACGGGCAAGTGGAGTCGCGCGCGTGTGTCGCCTGTTATTATTATTGGCCACATAATACATATACTTATGCGGTATATCGGTGTGTGCGTACACGAGCGCAGATGCAAGACGCACGCAATCGCATGCATTCTTCTTTTCTCTCCAAAGTTTTGTAATTCCCGCTTTTCGGAAACGACGAAGCGAACGCGCGAATTTCTTTCCAATGCGAATTCTCTTTTTTCCTTCATCCGTTTCTCTCGAATTATCTCGTGGCGCGTCTTTCGTCGATTCTCGCTCGCGACGGTTCCCTCTTTTTTCGCTCTCGTCTCGAGAGCGCGCGCTTCCACGAAACGCGATATATAGTAAGATCGATGGTGTATAGAGAAAAGAGGATAGACACGGTGCACTCGCGTTTAATTGGCTGCGCGCGCGAGCGAGCGATCTTCTCGAGTGCGCCAGGGTGCATTCGAAAATAAACGCGGCCGTAAATTAGCCGATAAACGTCGTGGCCCGTTACGCGTCGTTTTTCGCGTTAACGAACCAAGGACCGATCGAATTAATATCCGAAGAGAAGCTATGGCACCGCAGAGAAGATGCGCCAAAATCGAAAGGACGGAATAGAGAACCGGTTTGCCTCGATGACGACGAGGACGATCGGCTTTGACGCGAATCGAGGAAACGCCGGATAATTAGCCGACTCGACATTCCCGTTGATTAATATTCTCGACGTTCGTTGCCTTTTGTTTATCTGCATCTCGGCTTATATTGGTATATTCTTATCGAGCCGCTGTAATTAGGTAAGGACGACGTCTCGTCTCGAGAGCGAGCGGAACGGAGCGGTTCGGAGCGCGTCGAGTTCCCTCATTATCGGCCGTATACATCTGAATATTATTGCATCGGGTGTATTAATGCAATAACAGAAACGAGCGAGGCGCACCGAAAGGTGAGGCACGCGATCCTCCGGTGCATCAGGTGGCACCCGGATTGTCAGCCGAATCTATATATGCACGCATATAAAAGACGAGTACGCGCGCGGAGAGAGAGAAACGTTTCGATATATACACACAGAGCCAATCACGCGATACACGTATTCGTACATCGCAATTCTCCACCTGGCGATGTCTCGCGTTTGGCCGGCTATCGGCAAAGCGATACCGGCTCTCTCTAGCTCGAGTGGACGGGTCACGTGACTTCCCGTTTAATCGAGTCACACGAGCGGATCGCCGCGAATCGCCGTGTACGCTCTTCTCCAAATCTGACGGTTTAATTAGCCGCGAGCTCGAGCGCGCGAGCACGGCAGATGCTCCCGTCGCCCGATTAATTGCTTCTCGCGAGCACGCCTTATCTTCATCTCGTATTCCGGTCCGCTCCCCCCCCCCTCTCCCCTCCTTCGGCTTCTATCCTCTCTCGATTCTCCCGCGACTCCCGCTTTCAAGCGTTACGCGAATTTGCCTCAATTTGCCGGCGAGCATCGCGATCCCACTCGCGCTATTCCAGTCTCGTGTGTGGTTTCGTTCTCCCTCCCTCCCTCCCTCCCTCTCTCTCTCTCTCTCTCTCTCTCTCTCTCTCGCCAGCGAACGTGTCGATATACCACAGCGAGCTCTCGGCGAGCCGATATGATCGATCGTCGCGCCATCCTAGGTGGCTACACCTACCGCGCCACCGTTTGTATACACTCGTTGGAGAAATGGCGACGCGTCACGCACTTCCGTTATCTTTATTAAGTCCCGGGGCTCCCGGCAAAAATCGCCGTCCGATAAACGAGATTAATGGCCGTTTTAATGAGGAATAATTGCGACCGATTTCTGTATCGCATTGTACTTTTCGAGTACTCGGACGCTTTCTTTCTTTATGGATGTATCTCCGCGGAATCGGGGCGAAAATGAATTATAGCTCGCTTGGTGTGGAGAGAAATGAAAAGCTATTGTTTTCAGGGGTGAGAGCTTCGCCGGTGAACATCGTCGCGACCGCGACGGTAGTCACGGAGGAGGCCTTGCTCGGGGACGACGAGGTGGACGAGGTCGAGGGTGACGTCGACGGCGAGGCCGAGAGCGTCGCGACCGAGAAGTCCATCAACGAGGAGGACGAGGAGGTCGACGTCGACGTCGAGGAGTGTAGTAGCGTCGAGGACGGTCCGGCAAGCGGCGCCGGGGACGATCTCTCGACGACGAGTTCCGTGACCTCGCGCAAAGACGAGCCCGCGGTCGATCACGATCGCAAGCATCGTCGACGCACAACCTGCAACTCCGACGAGCTCCGCGACGTCGAGTGTCACCTCGAGACCAAGGAGCTCTGGGACAAGTTCAACGACCTGGGCACCGAGATGATCATTACCAAGACTGGAAGGTAAGAGAGAATACAATCGATAATTCACCCCGCGCGTATATTACGAAAAAGATGAGAAATTTCCGTGAGATGGGTGTGGAACGTGCGTCCTTCTCGTTTAAAGTAGATTCTCGAAAGGAGCGAGGACGGTAGTTCCCCCCGGTGTTAATTCGAGTCGATAATTCGTCCGAGAATGGGCGTGTCCGCGCGCTCGATCCTAAATAACGAAAACGGCTCGGCCAGAGGAGGTTCAGCCTAGCCGAACTAATGGATTTCATTGAGTGACGTTTTACGAGATATTTAAGGGAGTCTTGCGCGTAATTTATAGCGTTCGTTTATGCCTGCTCATTTTTATAGGTATATATGAGTTTGGCCGTGCGTGTGTATGCTAATAAAGTCTGTTAGCGGGCGCGTGGTCGCAGCTGCGGGTGCCCAAGATGCGTGACCTCCGTTCGAATTATACGAGAGATGCCTCCGCAGCCTCGTAACCTCGACTAATCGGTATCGAATTTTCGAAATTAACGAAACCCAATCTCGCTCGCGTGCGCGCGCTCGCGAGAGAGATTCCACTCAACTGCGCGCTCGCTCGCTCGTACTCGCAGGCCCATGTCGATGTTGGCTCAACAACAGCAATCACCCCCCATTTATTGTGATTTCCCTTCGAAAGACGACTCGAGATTCACGATAAATCGAGACCCGTTGCCGATAGGTATAATACCTGAAAACAGCCCCTATATCCGTAGAATCGATGTATCGAGAGAGCTCCTCACGAATAGAAGATCGTTAACGCCGAACGAGAAATACGGAGGGACCCTTGACTACACTCAAGGTGTTGCGAGAGAGATGGGGATATGTAGAGAGAGAGAGAGAGAGAGAAAGAGAGGAAGAGAGATACATATGGAAATAGAGAGAGAGAGAGAGTCGCAACAATACGAATTCGGACCAATCAGGTGGAATTGTCCGACGTCCCGGGGGGCC
>NCVS01000436.1:351532-371875 GCA_003055095.1 Goniozus legneri | reverse complement strand
GACTGGCTTTCCCACGAAGATCCAGAACTCTTCTCTGGGACCTGGAGACCAGAACACCACCGAACCGACAATAGCAATTTCGCGGCTCGACACGGGCCACGCGCACCCCCAAAACCCATATTGAATGACACTATTCATAGGTGACGAATGCTCGCGGTGTATTTTAAAAAGCAAATTACGTTCCGCGAAATTTTCACTTTTAACAGCGGTCGCGAAGACGAACGGAGAAATCAATCGAAAAAGAGGAATATGATAATCGAAGGGACAGTTATCGTTTTAAAAAGTCTGCATCTCAGAAAAAAGTGATCGAATCAGTCGATCTAGAGATCATTGTAAAACGTAAATCTTTCTCTTTAAAATGATCGCCTACTCGATTCGATTCGATCATTTTTAACCAAGACCCGGTCGTATGAAAATGACGAATATCCTTTTAATTTTTTTTGGGAAGTATATTTTTGAGTCACTTTCGTTATATCGGGAGTGCTACCGACGAAACGAACATTCCGCTCAAGAGAGAGAGAGGGAGAGGGAGGAAGAGGGATAGGAGGGGACACAGGATATCGTCGCGTACATGTACGCAGGGTAACCAACTCGTCACGCGAACCCTTCATCAAGGTGCTAGCGAGCTATATTATATACTCACACGTGGCGAGCGTGCACTCGCATCGACCGACTCGGGCCTTCGAGAGCGAGTTAAAACGAAAAGGAAGAGGAAAGGGGCGTCGCGCGCGGTAAAGAGAAGAGAGGCGAGAGGAAGAGAGTGAAAGATACGAGCGGCAGATATAAGAAGAGAATAGAGGCAGAAGAAGGAGAGAAAAGACGGTGCAATTAGAACTCGACGACATCAGCTGCGTCCGCTCGCTTCTAGACGCGCGCGCGCGCGAGCGCGAGTCGCAATCGCAATTGTTTTCCTTTTGCACTCGCGGAAAAGGGTGTGAAACGAATGGATAGCGAGTGGAAGGGAAAAGAGAGTCGGTAAATAATGCGGGATGACCGGCGTTATAATTACAGTAGCGACACCACCTGGCAAAGCCGTTAGCTCTCGGCAAACAGTCGACTGACTCCGGGATCGGTATAATATCCACTGCTCCTTCCGTAATCCATTTGTCTCTCGGGCGATCCGAATCCACACCGAAACCCCGCGCTCTATCGTTCTCGAGCAAATAGAAACTGAGAGAGAGAGAGAGAGAGAGAGAGAGGGAGGCAGAGGGAGAGTTTGGGGGTTGTTTTCGGTCTCGAGGCGTTTCCGCGATTATGGCCTCGTTAGCCACGGCCCATATACGTTAGTTTACGTTTAATTGCTGTCTGCTCTACTACCGACGATATCAACTAGACCGACCATGTTCGATTCGCCCGCCGTCTCCTACGCTTCGTAAAGTACACGCACGATCAAAAATATTACGAATTTCGAATTTTGTACCCCATTTTTTCCATCTCGAATCGACTCGCAGATTGAGATATCTGCGATAAAGTCGTGAGTCAGTTGACGTACAAATGGGATATTTATAGGTTGTCGAGGGGATTGCGAGAGAGTTAGGGGCGTAAATATATATACTATACATATATATATATAGTATATTATATTGCCACGCGGGGGTACACCGATGCACCTAACGACACCCCTCGATTGTGTTTCCACTTATCTCAAAGCTCCATAAGAGAGGTCTATTTTTCGAATGATGTACAGCTTACACGTGAATCCAAACGAGATAGGCTGTAATCGGCGTTGTAACGCTCGTATTGTAAAATAACAATCCCACACGATAATATATCTTTAATTTCGACGAATCCCATAACTCGCTAAACTCGTGAGGTTTCGTCACGCGAGGAGCCGATATTACTCTTCGGGATGCTTATTTCGCGGTCGACGACATTTTCGCGGTACGAGACTTCTGCGGTCGAACCGTGGTCCGCTCTCGTTCAATTGGTTTTCCACGAGTCGTGAGCGCGCGAGCTGGCCTCGGACGTTCTCGTCTCGTCTCGCGACTTGCCCACGTGCGGTTTTTTTCAACGAGGAGACCACCACGTGCCTCCTAAAAATCGAACCAGTTAAATATGCATTCCTATACCGCCAATGTTGACAGTTCAATAAAATAATCGTTCAGTTCAACAAAATACTTATTAAATCGACTAATCGATATTTTACTCGAAAGATTTTCCTTTTCATCTAACAAAATATCCTTTTGACAGTTTAAGATTGCAAATTCAGTTTGTTCAACAAAACTCTCTTCTTGATATAAACCACATTCCAGATCGGTGATTTATAATGTATTTTTCAGTTTATTCTATTTTTTTGAAAACGCGCTCTTTCATTTATCGAATAAAATTCAGGCGACTAATAGGATCCCGAAAATTTTCCACACAACGTATATAACGATTCCTGAGATTTGAGTCTTGAGTAAAGTTTGATAGACTGGATTCTCCCAGAAATAATAAGCCGAGACAATGTATATCAGTAACCAAAAGAGAATCGCCGTTAAATAATCGTACTTGGAATTTAACGATGAGAAAAAGTTCCGCGCGGCGTGTAATTTCGATTTCCCGGTGGTCGATGGTTTCCGTGCGATGTTCGTTCGAACGTCGAGCATCTTCGTCGGTACTTTAGGTTTGCATCGTTCCGATCGAGTCGATCCGCCACGAGGCTCGAGTATCCGATCGACTTCCGGTAATAAAGACTTATCGATGACTCTCTCCTTATACTCGCATCGGTGGCCGGTGTATCGGGGATTGCACGGACCTGGACAGACGATCGGACGACCACGGCACGTTCGACGTGGCTCTCTAGACGAGACCCCCTTCATCGCCTTTTAGCCGTTAAAACCCTCCCTCCCTACAACACTAAAACTCCATTCGTTATTCGTAACGATTTTTTCGAAAAAAAAAGAGATAAATACGATTGGACGATCGTCCAACTCGAATACCAACCGTGAAAATTGCAATCGTTTTTGGTGGGTTACATTTAGTCTCGGTTGGCGAGTGTATTTTGAATTTTAAGGGCAAGGCCGTATAGAAGCGTGACGTTGTACTCCCTTGAGGTCTAGGAAACGGGGTCTTCGGAGTAGGAGTGAAAGCTCGGTCAGGGTGCTCTATCGGATGTCTACGAAGTCGTCTCTCGCGACGGGTGAGATCCGGCGCAGTGGGTCGCTCGGGCCAGTCGTTCTCTCGGCCAAACGTCGGACATATATAGAGACGTTCAAGGCCGCCGTCCGAAATTCGTTCGTTCCGCTAACGAGTGAGCTTTGTCATGTAGGCGATTACCATTTTTTCCTCGACCCAATTCCACCGAACGCAACCCATTATACGATCCTCGAGTCCACACTACGGTTTCGGATATGCGACAACAGAGGTTATACGCTCTCGCGATTCGTTCTGGGACGATTCGATACCGTTCGATCGCGAACAACTTCGTTGTTTTCCTTGAGCACATTTTTTTACACACTCGCACGCAAGACTCTGCGATAAACGCTCGGAAATTCCCTCTCTCTGTCTTCCGTCGCGAGAGAAAACTTTTACCGGTTTATCGCGTTGAATATACCCGACATTTATGAAGGCACGTATAAAGAGTATATACGCCATTGTGCAAGATTGATCGCCCACGATGGGGGATTATACGGGAGACGGAGCGTTAGCGTGACATTAGCGCGAATAAATTCGTCGCTCGTTTCGAGATGTGCGAGCTAGAGAGGGGAGAATATACTTTTCTCAAAAAACCCAAGAGGACATTTTCAAGTGGTTGTGTACCAGCTAAAAATAATCGAATTCAATCGTCAAAGCGATCACTCTAACCTCTTTTAGATGATCACCTGCTTGATTAGATTTCAATATTTTTAATTGAGTTACAGCTGTTTGAAAATGACGAGTGTTCATTTCTTATGAGCAGTATATTAACGGCAATGATAATTTTTCTTTTTATTTATAGTCTCGTCGATTATGAATAAAGAGGGTAACGAAAAATGTTTCTCTCGTTACAGGCGAATGTTCCCTACCTGTCGGGTGTCGTTCAGCGGGCTCAAGTCGGAGGGCCGGTACGCGGTACTGATGGACATTGTGCCGGTGGACAACAAGAGGTACCGGTACGCCTATCACAGAAGTTCCTGGCTGGTAGCCGGCAAGGCCGACCCGCCAGCGCCGGCGCGACTCTACGTACACCCGGACTCGCCGTTCACTGGCGATCAGCTGCGCAAGCAGGTCGTGTCGTTCGAGAAGGTCAAACTGACGAACAACGATATGGACAAGCACGGCCAGGTGAGGATATACTTTTCGGATTGTCATTAGCGACGATAGACCGTTTCACTCGGAAAACGAGACAACACGGTAGACGCATATGGGTCAAATATCGACCCGGCGGCGATTCATTCGCGCGTTTCAACACGAGCTACACTCATTAGCCTCGTTAAGCTCGCACGATATCGAACAATTTTCAAACAAAAACTCGCACGTCACGAGACGCACGCGCGATACACGCGAAATTTCGCAAAACGACCGATCGGAATAAGTTGTAGAGAGAAAGAGAGATAGGGAGAGGGGGTCTCGTAAATCGAGGACCCGTTGAACGTCGAGTGGCGCGTATCCGCCGGTCCCGATTCCGAGGCCGATCGGCGTATCGGGTTACTCGCGACGCGGTGGGTCGTATAATCCGTTAAAAAATAACGCATCATATCGGCAACGAGCTCGCGCGCTTATATACGCGATAGCGTGCAAAACGACGTTCCCTTCTCGGCCCTGGAGTTGCCACGATCGTTCACCGGGATCCCGAACGGCGTCGTAAAACGCCGCGAGCACGCCCTCGCTCGCCGTTTCTACGTGGGCGCGTGTGAGGCTATCGCGAGAACCGATGACAAACCAATCCACTCGCGTCATCGATATTTGCTTCTCTCTCTCTCCCTCGTTTTTTCCTCTTTCTCGTTTCAACGCGATTCGAATATGACGTGCGAGAAGGAAGAAACGCGCCGGACGATCGTGGGTGTCGAATACGCGCATAAACACACACGTATACATATTCGGGCGAAAAAACGCGATCGATTGACAAACCAATTTCATCGAAATTGCACACTGTTCTCCTTTCTGTCTCGCGTACCTACGTGCAACCCGTCGATATACGGAGATGAAAAAGTCGGGCAGGCTGAACCTGCAATTGCCGAGACAGCAATTGCACGACGAGGGGGATACGTACGAGCCTTCGGTACTTTTTAATCGACGCGAACGGACGACACTGGCAATTTGTACGTACGCGAGTTGCGAAAATTTTAATGTCCCTCGAACGATCCTTGGCTATTACTCGCGTACGCGACGATCGATTCGTCGTCGACTGTATGTACTCCGTGTTCGCTTGGAGCGATGAAAAAAAAACCCTCCTACCGCTAATTCCCGATCGATCGACGCGTCGGCCGCGAGAGGCCGAGGGAAATTAATACGGTGAGAATCGGGTCTCGGTTCGGAACGGGTCTTCGGAGATCGTAATGTTGGGAGCGTTACGAGCCCGATGTATCGTAGGTGGTGTATATAGTAGAAGCGCGGGGCTACATGCCTATAAGCCAATAAATTGAATGGATGTTTGTCCGGGGCTTTTGTCATGATGATCGCGCGCGCTAGGGCCCACGCCCGCGTCTTCGTTCGCGCGCGCGAGCGTGAGAGTCCGAGAGAGAGGGAGAGAGAGAGGAGAGGAGAATACGGGAATAAAAAGGTGCACCTTTTGAATATCTCACGAGGTTGTTCCAACCGCGGCTATATACCCACCTTAATCTCCGTTCGTGGCGCTCGAGAGTGCCTCTCTCGTTCTCGTTCTCTCCTTTCGCGCTACGCGCATCCCCGAGCGCGAACGAGAGCCGTTTGCTTCACAATGACCCTGCCATGCGAAAATATTTGTACAATCCACGAGAGTGCGAAATTAAAATACGATCGGGACTTCCTCCCTTCCAGCTCGACCCTTCTCCGTCGTAGAATTGTCGAGTGTCGGAGAGAGCTAGAACGAGAATTTAGGAAGAACGACGATTCTTTCGAAATTTTCCAAACCGGATTGTACACTGAAAAAAAGGGGCATTCAAACAAAATTTTGATAACTTTTACAAACAGTCATGAATGTTCACTAGTTGTTACTACGCCAACTGAGAGAAAATACAACTTAGCTGGCTCCTACTCTTGTCGGTGTACGAAAGACGCGAAAAATGAGATCACAATTTGCGTGTATATTTCGACAATGTGTTGCGCAGAGTGTGAATTTTTTTCCTTTCCTCCGGTTGACGCGAAAACCGAGAAAAAGATCGTGAGATATATCAGGATAAACGATACCTCTCCGCAGCTCTCGCTCGTCGTTGACCAAACACCGTGCCTGCGGGCCGACGCCTGGCCGCACTATCCTCCCGTTCGATCTCAATTAGCGCTACGTACGCGCGAGATACGAAATCAAAGAAGCGAGCGCGCGAACCTCACGCGGTCGCTCGTTCCTTCGCGCCGAAAAGATAGCTCGAGAGCACGTAGACACCGCTGCTTAAATTATCGAATTATCCAAAAGTACGAGCGAAAGAGAATTCTTGTGGGTGAATTGAAAAATTTCACAAGAGAAGATTGGGGTACGAACGGCAAGCGTGTAAAACGCGAGAATGGAGAAACACTGGCGCGCAGACGTCTCGCACCGGTAAAAGCTGTCGAGCGGCGAGAAAGAGCGAGAGAGAGAGAGAGAGAGAGAGAGAGAGAGAGAGAGAGAGAGAAAGAAACGGAGCGAGCGAGAGAAGCCGGGTGCGAGCGTTGTGTGTGGTGGTAGCGAGAGAGCCACGCAACTCGCGCGCCAGTCAACTCCGTAAAGCGTGCAAGTATAAGAGAGAAAGAGAGAGGAGGGAGAGAGAGAGAGAGAGAGAGAGAGAGAGTGAGCGAATGAGAAAGAGCAAGAGAGACGGTAGGAAACATTCCTTCGCTACGGCCACTATTTCATCGTTTCGTATGACGCGATATTATAAGACCCCCGCCAGCGCGCCCGGCTACTACACGGTGGTCCAAAAACAACCGTCCCATTGCCACCTGCGCGAGCTCCAACGAGAGAGTTCTTTTCGTTTGATACCTCTTACCCTCCACCTACCTCTTTTATGCCTCGCGCGAGAAGCTGCTAACGAAAATGATTTACCGCTCTCCTCGTTTCCTTCGAATTTATTCGATTAACGCGCCTATATCGCGTTACGATGCGTATACGGGAATCGCTCGCTCTCCGCGGGACGGTCCAACCAGATCGAGCGAGCGCGAGCGCGAGAGAGAGAACGAGAGACAAACGGACAGATCGAAAATTATTTTATCGTCCACGTTGGAGATATACTTTTCCCGATCCCCATGCGTTATCGAAATTTACACTCAACGGCCTCTCTCGCGTTCGAAGCGCGCATAATTGTTTTTTCTCTCATCGCACGGCGAGCGAGTTTACGACCTTTCGTGAAATTTTCTAATTAAACTTATTTATCGCGCGATAATCGCCCCGAGTGAGCGAGGGAGCGAGTACGCGAGCGTATAAGCCACATATATTTATCTGTATATAAATAAAGGTGAGAGCGCGTGCCTCGCGCGAGACGCACCAGCGGCGATGAGTGACTTGTCGCGGCGTTTCGCGAGACGTCCACGCGCGATCGAAATACGAGTCGAAGGGGGGTGGCGAGGGAGGAGAGCGAGCCGAGGCAAACATGGCCGAAGCGATTTACAAGTATTCATAAATCATTTTTAATCTTCGATCGGTCACGGAAACGTCGCGGGAACACAGCTGCGCGAATTACACACTGGTCGCTAATCGATCGTGCGTAAAAAAGGCAATAACGCTCGGAAGTGTGTTTGCTCTTCGATTTGAGCAATCCAATTGGTATTTCTTAGATTCGATCTTAATATAAACCTGTTCTCTCGTTGTAAAAACATGTCGATATAGACTCGATCGTTACGAACGAAAATTTCACGCGAGATCGAAAGCGCGTTCTATTCTTATTAATGGTTGGCGAAATCGCGAAATCGCCAACTCTGCGTAGGGTAGAAGCGCGTCGAGGGAATCTTTCTCACGATCTTTACGGCGAGTGCCGTCTCTCTCTCTCTCTCTCTCTCTCTCTCTCGTTCGAGCTAGCTCGAGTATTAAGTTTCGCTGGTGCGGTTCTCGGCTTCCTACGGGCATACGCGCGCGAACGTTCGCGACCCCCCGCTCCCGTTCGAGCTCGCCCAGCAGGGTTGTTGATAAATTAAACGAAAAGTTATGCGAAAGCTTCGAGTTCGCGAGCTCGATATAAGGACCCCTGCGTCCCGGGAATTTAATACGCGCTACCTGCTGTATCCCCGCGCGAATAAGGAATTTCGGAATTTTCGCCACGACGAGCCTTTTTATTTCTCCCTCTTTCTTTTTCTTTCCACGCGACCAACAGCTGTAATCCGCTTCTTGCGCGTGACTTTTCGTATGGAAATTACAACGAGACTTGCGCGACAAAAATTTCGACCCGTAACGAGAATGTTCCCCCCGGTTATGAATAACAAATCCAATTTCTTTTGTCGGATGGGTATTCGATATTCTGGTTACTCAGACGGGACAACAATTTCGATGATTTCATTGATACCGGAAGGTAGAGGAATTTCTTGACAAGTGGCATGAAAGAAGTTAATCGAGGAGACAATTATAAACCGTATGCAAATAAGCAGGGAAAAGTAATTTCGAACTTATCGCTTCTTTGCGGTCGACGCTCATCGGACGGCATGGTATAATTACAATCTACAGTTCTCTTCAAAATTACCGATGCAACGGCCTCGAATTTCTTTTCGAACGAACGAAAGGAAGCGCGAATTGATTTTGAAAGGCGCGCTAGCGCGTAATCGACGACGTTTACTTGCGAAAGCGTAGTTTTAACAGGCGTTTATAATCAATGAAGTGGCATTGGGCACCTTCTCCGTTCTGTACGCTCGAGGGGCGCATGTGCCCGATCTGCCCATTAATTAATACACCAATAATTCGCGGTCTTTGCGCAACAGTCTACATATACCCACGTTGTAAGTTCCTGAATCTTAAAAATCCATAATCCATATGCGCGAAACGAACCGATCGTGCCGAGCGTGCGGACGAGAGGTGACGAAAAAAAATCAAACCGATTCAATTACAAACGGGAAAAACATCGGAGCGCCGATAAATAGTCGACGGGCAATTAGTCGAATAATATATTTCAATTTTCGAGTGTGCCTTTCTCTTTTGCTCTTACATTTTCTCTCGCATCGGACAAACGAAGTAAGATAAAAAGATGACGCTCGCGAGGTGGTCCACCATCTCGCTCGCCAGTAAATTTCGAGTTGTTACGCGAGGCGTCTGAAATAAAATCCGCGTGCGAAGGGTTAATTCGCGGTGATTATGCAATACGATCATATACACGGGAAGGTTTTCTCTCATCTCACTCGCACCCTTTCGCACTTTTTATCGCTCTTCGGATGTCGTTGACATTCCGACGATACGGCGAGAAAAATTCGCGCCACGAAACTGGTTTCAAGCATTCCGTGTACTTTACGCCCATTTCGAGGAGTCGGATCATCCATGCCACCCCTAGATTCGTCCCGACGGGACTTAATTTCGCAAACTCACGCACGCCCGCGATTAAGGATCCGCTGTGACTCGTTGAGCTTATGTTCAATGAATCGCGTTACGACTTTTACAATCTCGAAACTGCAGAAAAAAAGAGACGATTTATCGTTTACCGTTGAATCGTTTGCGTTATGCTTTTGATATCGATAGAAGGAAAATAAGTCGAGAATGAGCAAAATTATTAACAGCTCGGAGCGCAATTAAATTCTCGAGATAGCGACAAACGCGGTTTCGAACGCGTACAGTTACGTCACGTGTTTCACGTGTGTGTATATATTGCGATAACACGCGTGATAATACTTTTGCCGGTAATATTAGTCTATTGTAATAAATACATAGTATGTGATTGTCAAGTCGACTGGAAAATTTAGATCCAGCCATCCATTTTTGGAGCTTCGCGAGATGCAAATTAGCCACAACCGCTCGTATATTTGTACAGAAATATTTCTGGAAACGTAATTTCGATAATTTTAATAGCTTCGCGTAAGACATCGGTGGCTATACATACATATAATTAAATAGAATCGTATTTCAAAGTTTTCGTTGTATAAGGCCGCGAACATTTTTTTCCTCGAAGAATAGGAAAAATCAAATAGAACATCGGCGGACAATTGGCAATTATCGTCAATTTCTGGAAAAAATGCAATTTTCGACTTATGTCACGATTTTAGCGGATGCGCGAATCTATACGCGGTATAGATCGAGAGACACGCGAGGTCGCGACGACACGACGGACAATGCATTAAACTCTGTCGTTGCGAGCTCGTTGCCTCTGGCATTTCGCAATCGCGTAGAAGGGAAAGGAGTGAACGGAAGAGAGACAGATATAGAAAGAAAGATAGAGAGAGAGAGAGAGAGAGAGAGAGAGAGAGAAAGAGGAGCGAAGGATCGATGATCGAGAACGAGCACTCGAGTAGACAACGGCTGGGGCCGGCGGAGAAAAATAGCTATAAATCGCGCGTGTAATACCGCTATCAACGTGCAGGCTATTACATGGATGCCGCGTTGTTTGACAAATCGCCGCATGCAAATCGTTCCCGGTGCACTGCTGTACGCGCCACACGTATACACGCTATACGTACTATCGATTCCGTTCTCAAATTACGCGAATGACTTATTCCGCGTCTCCTCGCTATATACGTCTACGGCAATTTGAAAATTCTCGAAGCATCAACATCGCCGCGATCAATCAGAGTTTCGCGCGACTATTAACGCTCGCGCCTATAACGGCTACTCTTATCTAACTCGTCACGTGAGCCGGACACGTTACAATAAACGTCGCGCGATACAAAAAAAAAGAGAGAACCAAAGAAAAATTGCTATCGCCAACGTCGGGACAACGATCTTTTCTCGTAATGTCTTCGCTTTTTTTTTGACGAGGAGGAAGAGAGGGGAGAGCGCCTCCCACCAATCGTGATTGATCGAATCGACGGTGAAAAAAAGTTTACGAGGGGGAGGGATGGTCGAAGAAAAATTTCTTCTACATTAATAAGAGATCGGCTTTGCGCCCGAGGGTGTAATTTGTCCCGGAGCTATATACACGCGCGTTCTTCGCAAAACAAACAACGATTATTCAGACGATATATTTATTCATATGTACCTACCGTCGAAATGAATCGATTGGCTTTTTATCGCGCGCGATATATCTCATCTGAGAGCGCGCGAGAGGGAGAGAGAGCTCGATTTCTTTAATCGAAAGGCATTTCCCAGCTCGACCTATCGTCATCGCGACCGATCCCTCAGATGGCTATCTCTCCACTTGGCTCCCTTAACGTCTCCTTTCACGGAAAATCGGGCTCTCTCGGCTTTCTCGCCTACCGGTATATTTCATGCGGTTAGTCGCGCGAGCGAGCGGCGAAATAAGTTATCCGATTGGAGACGCGCGCGACAGGTTTATCAGATGGCCGCGGTGGTGTGTGTGTGTGTGTGTGTGTGTGTGTGTGCGTGCGTGCGTGCGCTGGGTGCAGTAGTAAGGGAGAAGAAAGAGGAGTCGACGGGAAAAGGAGAAGGTGGGAAGACGAGGAGGAAGGGTGAAATAAAAAAGAACTCGCGAGGAGTATAGGGCCACCTGCAGCCGTTAAGTTTCAACAGTCGCGAGAGGCACCACAGCCGCCTCCATATTTCATATTAGCGATAATATATAAGTCCGGACATTGGCTCTCTCTCGCGCTATCCCACTATGTGTCCACGCCCGTTCGGAAGTCGTCGCTGGCTAATCTACCGATTAATCGAATAAAACCTTCTTTTTACTCTCTCTCTCTTTCTCTCTTCTCACCCTCCGTGTTTCCCTCACGACGTGCAATTATAATATTTATTTGTTCGGGGTTCGCGGGAGAGGCGAGTAGCAAAGGGAAAAAAAAGAAATTTATTAATGCACTCGATGCGGTTTGTGCGTATGCTAACGAGCCGAGCCGAACCGAGACGGACCGAGGTGCGTAGGCCGAGTTCTTATCTACTTCGCGTCGATTAATTCGGTAATTAACGAAAACCCGGCCGAGCTGTTAGCGGCTTGCGTGCGAGCACGCTTAATTATAGATGCGCGCGCGTTATAGCTTCAAATTAACTTCCGGAATTTAACGCGATATTAATAACCGAAACGGTTCGATCGAGCATGTGGGGGAGTTTCTCTGTCTTCTTCGATTTGTCTCCGACGCGAGTAACGGAAATTAACAATTCATGCGACGAAAAATGGTCATTTAGATATTCATAAACCGTATTAATTATTCGAGAGGGGTAGATATACTTCGTTAATTCAATTTCGAGGGTGGTCATATGACGAGCGTGAATAGGCACAAATTCTTAAGCGCATCCAAGTTTTCTATTTTATCGGCCGTTTTCCGTTACAAGTGTCGGTACGCCAAGAAAAAAAATGTTGTTGAACCAACAAAATGTAGATTCCTATGTTTCCAAAAGGATATTTTGAGTGTTCGATAGAATAATCGCTCGGTTCGACAAAATATTTGTTAAATAAATCAATATATTTTTCACTCATAAGATGTTCATTTGATTGGTTGAACCAAATTTTTTTCTCAACGATAGATAAAATTTAGCGAGTGCGGTCGAACTCTCAGCGACGCGAACTCTATTCTATAGCCGTCTATGACTCGCGAGAATCGATTTCGAGACGTGAAAATTAGATGAAGAAAAATAAAAGTACAAGAAAGAGTAAAGTAGTCGAGAGAATGGAGAGTCACAAAGGGAATGGAAAATTCTTTCGCACCTGACAGACACAAGGTATACGCAAGCTCTCGAGTCCGTCCGCGGAAGCGATAAAATGTGCATGCACTCGCGCTCTTTAAAACTTTTGCGCGTTATACATATCGTCGAGACGATAAATTTTTCACGAGGCTCGGCGTGTCCAAGGGGGAATTATGCGTTATGAGAGGAGAAACGGCGTTAAGAGAAAACCTACCGTCCGCGTTTTCCGATTAAAAAGTCGGCTAACTTTGAAAGAAAATTCACCCTCTCTCTCTCCGCACCGAAAACTCCACTCGGCGCAGAAAAGAAAGGGGAGAAATTAGTTTGTCGGAACGGCGAGGGAAAAAGAAGCAAGAAGAATCAAGAAAGAATTGCACATGCAGCCTCGGAATAAGAAATAATGTTTCCCTTCGACACATGCATGTTTTATCGGTCGCAGGGAATTCGTTTCACCGTGGCACATTGTTTCGGACAGGAAATCGATACTGGCGAACTCTCCCGCGCCGATAGGTGCGCGTTACACACGAGGCCGTTTCGCGTATACGTGTAATAATACATATATATGTATATATATCTAGCGCTGAAAGTTAGTCGCGCGCGGCCTCGGACGACCACCTCATGAAAGTAACGCGACATTTTTATTCCACAACGTATTGTAATTGCTTCTATACATTCGTTGCGTAACGAAATTACGTCGCGTAGTGTCAGTTTTGGCATTATGCACGAAACGAGTAGACTATGTTTAAACAATGATTGCATTAGTCCAATTGGCAGCCGCGAGAGTCTGATTTTCGCGAGATTGCGAGGACGATTGGACGGAACAAAACGACAGTCGTGTATAAATCTATGTTTGTCGAAGCTTCACACGAACTGTCATTAACATAACCACGTTGTTTGTTTCTTTGTTACACGCAGATCGTGCTAAACTCGATGCACCGATACCAGCCGAGGATACACCTGGTTCGATGTCGTCAGAACGACGACGGGAACTTGCAAATCACGGACCTACAGAAGGAGGAGCACAAGACGTTCATATTTCCGGAGGCGATTTTCACAGCAGTTACGGCATACCAAAACCAACTGGTAATTACACACGGAAACGATCCTCTTCTGCCTCTGTTGACTTGTTTTTGCGATTCTGACTCACCGCTCTAATTTGCGCAGATCACGAGGTTGAAGATCGACAGCAACCCGTTCGCCAAGGGCTTCAGAGATTCGTCTAGGCTCACGGATTTCGATCGGTGGGTGAACAAAAAATATACACTGAGAGAAAAATTTTGTTGGACCAATTGAATATGCAATAGCGCCAAAAATTGAATCGATTTAACAAATATTTTGTTAGTCCGAACGATTATTTTACCGAATTGTCAAAATATCGTCTTGACAGTATGGAATTGCATATTTAATTGGCCCAAGAAAATTTTTCAGATACAAAAACGATGACGCATGAGAAACGCACGGGAAAACCGGAGACCGTTCGTACAGAGTTTTATCGCTTCGGTCGGCGTTAATGGCGATAATTATTCGAGCGGGAGAATCTTCTCTGGCGATTCTTTGGGAAATTAAAGAGAGAGAGCCGGGATCTCGTGCGTGAGCGCGTATCGTTGGTATTAAATTCCCGGGTACTCGGTCGCAAGTTAGCGGCGGCCGCGAAACGAGAGAGCATCGCATCGCATTGCATCGCATCGCATGATCGAGTCGCGTTCGGCGTATATCGTTCGCGTAAAGCGCCTCGCGCGATATACCACCCCGCAGCACCTCTCAAATAAACGGTCATTACCGCGAGCGTGTAAACATCGAGCGGGGTAATAGTCTCTTCGTGAGCGGGCAAAGCTTTTTATTATTTCGAGGCTGTGTTACGCGCGCCGCGTTGCAATTAGACACCGGCACGGGTATCGCATGATCGTACCGGCCAGTTCCGCCGATAATCTGTTATTTTATCGAATCGCGCAACTTTGTCTCGTCCTCCCCGAGTACTTGTAATATTTATCATCGTTGAAACATGGAAACGGCCGGCGCGATTTTTTGATCCCCCCGATGGATATTTAATGCTCGCCGAGACACCTTTCGTCGATATCGCTGTCGATATTCTCCATATCCCTTTCTGCAGGCTATTCATAATATATTAGTTGCATAAATATTGACGCAATGCTAGATTCCGGTAGTACCTATCGAATGCCGCTTGAATGAAACGAAACCTGAACGAAGGTTTTATCGTTTGGATAGATTTGAGTTCCGAGCGAGTGTCGATTGTTTTTTTTTTTTTGCCGTATGCGACCAAGACGTAGGTACGTTCCAACGCTATGGTATACAGTGTACGCATGGGAGAATGCATTAACCCCGTGCACGATTCGGACCGTTAATGGCACCGTGCGGGTCTTTAAGCGCATAAATCACCGGATATTAAAAAATAATTTTCACTTTTCGACAACGTGCCATTACGGCTGCACGCTCGACCTTAAGGGCAGATATTACTTTGGTAATCGTCCGAATAGCCTCTCGTGATTTCAACGTCTCGAGCGTTTTTCCGAGACTAAACGACCGCGGCACGATCGCGCGAATGGTCTCCACTGTAGCTGACCTTTTTCGTGAGCGCTCGCTCGCTCATCGCGTGCATATTTAGCCACAATTTGTTTACAGCGCGCGGATAAATCTCGCGCGCACGGAATTCACTCGATTCCGAATGCGCGATAAACGCGTGAAAAATTTCTTTTTGCCGATGCTCGCGTGCCGTGATTCGTTTAAACCGTGAAACGAATCCACGCACGCGGTTCGAGAAGTGGGGAGCCGATTTCGTCGATTCGAATCCGCGATAAAAAAATATATTTTTCTCTCGCTTTCGTGCAAATCGGCGATATTTTTTCCCTCTTCTCGTTCACGGAACGCGTCCCGATGAATTATGCATCCGAATTACGTATACCAATAAAATGTACTTTCATTAACGCCTCGTATTATTCTCTTTCCACTTGAACGCGAAATTAAACGCGCAAGAAAGGAAAAATAGGTTTATTCGCGAGTTGGAAATATCGTACACGATTTCGCGATAAATATCGCGCTTGGGAGGGACCCGAGCGTTTTAATAAGTCGCGACCGGTACACACTCGCCGTGTACGTTTTTCGATGATCTTTATTTAACGCGATTATTACCTCACGTGGATATTACGTTCTCGAGCATTGAAATTACTCGCGCGAATCGAGCTCGTACGTCTTGCGGAGAGCGAGCGAGGCAGCAACAATCGTTAGTCAACGTCTCGTACGAACACGAAAAAGGAGTCGTGGGTAAATAAAGAGTGGCGCAGCGTTCGATACCTATCCTGTCGCGTTCGTTGTGATATTTGTCATTTTTTATGCATTTGTGTAATTCAAAATCGAGACGCCACATTACGATCTTTATTAAAATACGCTAATGAAAATAATTAAAAAGTCATTTTCAAACGTTCGCAACTAAGTAACCAGCAACGTGAGTAGAAAAAGCGATACTTTGACCTATCGTACCGTCAAAACTATATTTTCTTCTGTTGAAAACTCATTCCTTCCATGGATGATTTTGTGAAATAAATTTAGTTTATCGAATTGTTTATCCATTCGTGTCCAACCATGTACATTTTCTATCCCATTCTTTTATTGTCATTATCGATCTTTTCCGTTCTCAATTCCTCCGGTATTTTTATCGCGCTCTGTCACCTACACCTCCGTTGCACCACCCCGATGCCCCTTAACGTCACCGTAAAAGAAGAATGTTGCATTAATACGGTGCGTTAAATGGTACTGCGTACGTGTAAACGTCGATATCGCGACTCAGCGATAGTACACGAGCGATTATTATTTATCGGGAGCGATCTACCTATCCGCATGAACGACGACGCACCTGCTCTCCGAGAAATTCATTCGAACGGGAAGCGCATGTCTATTTATACTTTCGACTAAGATTGCACATTCGCCCAGTCACGCTTCGTTCTCCCGCTGATATATATTTACTCATCGGAGATTCATTTTCGGTATTGTTCGCTATTTCGTCTCCATTATGGACGAATAAATTACCAAATGCATTTAACTGTCACCGGATAATCGAAAGAACCGTCGATAGTCGATAGGCGGCGGAGTTTCGAGTCTGCGCACCTGCTCCGATATCGTCGATCGACAAGTTGTAACGTAATTATTACGAGTTTATGCGCCGACAAGACAAGATTAAGGCCGATCTTAGCGTCCTTCGGGGTTTTTACTGTCGCGGATTAAAGCGTTACGCGAGCTCTTAATTTCGTCAATTTACGGTGCCTTACCGCATGGAGACGCATAATATTAGGAAAAAACGCGACGACGACTAAAATACCGTTGATCGACTTATTTTTCGAGAGAGAGAGAGAGAGAGAGAGAGAGAGAGAGAGAGATCACCGTGGGGCATCGTGCGAGATTTCAAATTTCGAAATCTCGGGTTGCGAGCACGTTCGATCGTAATTTTAGCGAGGTCGAGTAGCTCCGGAGTCACGTGCAAATTGATGGGCGTGACGACATTTGGACGAAAACTTCCGTTTGGAGCAAAGCGCGATGATCTCTAATGCACTTCCGAGAAGCATTGGGCGTTCCAAGGAGGTTCGCGGGACTATCCGAGACTAAAAGACATTCGCGTATTATTGTCGAGAATCTTATTCGGTACGCCCCGGGCGAATGTAAATTGGAGAATTAAAAAGTTTGCGAGGGATATCGGAGACTGGGAGTCTCAAGAGTCACGACCTCTCGACGCGTACACGAGTATTTCGAAGTTCGGTAAGCAGTCCTCCCCAAATCAGCACCTGCCTAACTCGGACCACCAGAAATCTCGCTACGTCACTCTCCTTCTCTCTCCTCATCGTAAACGTCCATCTCTCGGGCTACCCCCCACACAAAACTCTTTCGCACGCGAGACAAGAGATCTTCGTGATCTTTCGTGGAAAGATATTCCAGATCTGACCATAGAACTGACCCTTTTCACGTCGACACTCTTTCGTTGCGCGTCGCATTCGGGATGACTGAGCTCGTAGTCGAAAGATGGAAAGAGAGAGAGAGAGAGAGAGAGATATTTGGGCCCCCCGAGAGCGATGGTGAACCCCTCTCTTCTAAGTATGCACTCGAGACGACTCTACTCACCAAGTTCTGTTTTGTATATCATTAAGCCACGGACTTCGTTTCTGACATTCGTCAGTGAATTTTCGAGTGACGACGTTGAAACCGAAGACCGGGATCCGACGAGATCTCCTCCAACACTCGACTCTTTACATCTTCCACTTTTTTCTAACATCTACTTTTTCTTTCTTCTATGGTTCTCTCTGAATTTCTTCTTTGATCCGAAAATAGCGGTAGATTGGTACGAATAGCTACGCGTATTCTCGAGTATCGTGTATCGGCATCCGTGTGCACGGGCTTATTTCGAAGCATGCGCGTCTCTCTGGAGAGTGAGAGAGAGAGAGATAGAGAGAGTGTGTGTTCGGCGCACGGATGCGGCACTGGCGGCGTCCGAAGTTAATGAGAGAGCGGCCGTACGGGGCAATACGGCGCATGCTCCCGCCCACTTCACGCCGGCGCTGATAGATAGATGCCCCTCCGGCCCTCTCGCGCTCTCCTTATCCTCCCATCCTCGTACGGCTACCAATAGCTACGCCATATTATATTCCCGCTTTTGAATCGCCCCCAGCTCGCCGCCAACATCACCCGATCGCGTTACATCTCTCGTCGATCGTTTCTTAAATTGTTTTATCGATTTCTTCTCTTTCCGGAAGAAAATCCGCTCTGTGGAAGAAATACCAAAAGAGGAGAAGCGAAGGGTGAATTTCGACTATCGAAATCGAGTGTGGGAGGTTGGCGAAAAAAAAACGAATGAAGAGTGAGTGAGTGAGTGAGAGAGAGAGAGAGAGAGAAAGGGAAAAAGAAAAGAATAAGGTGAGATACAGGGTCCGCGGGCAAGGGGGGGCCGGGCATTCATCTATATTAGCTTCGAGAGCGGACGGCCTGTCATTACCGCCTGCCGCTCTCCGACTCTCCTGCTCTCCTTTCGCCTCGGCACTGCGCACCTCTCGTTTATCTTTCTCCACTCTCTTTTTCCTTCATCGGTCGCCCCACTCGCTTCGGCTTCGCGCGCTCGCAATCATCGCTACTATATCGACCTCCTCCCCCTCCCCCTCCCCATATCTCTCCTCCCCCCTCCTCGAGCCTCGTCCGTGTCCCAAAGTCCTGACCGCGTACACGCGGCTATACATATATGCGCGCGACCATTAGCGCCGGTTCGCATTAGCAGAGCCCCCAACGGATAGGAGCCGAGTTATCGCCGTTTTAATTCCCCACGACTTTATATGTATGTATAATATACCGAGCGCGAGTCGAGTAGAATTTACGACCGAAAGTAAAACGCGTAATAAGCGCGTAAACGGAAATTCCCCGCTCGGGTGAATTCGCGTTAATGTATTTCGGCCGAAGGCGCGGATGAAGTTCTTCGAGCGAGCGCGTATATGGTACTCGGCGAAAAAAAATTGACACCGAGGACGATACGCACCTGTTCGTGCATCGAGATCGCGTACGACAGCGGGTACGCGAGGACAGTAGCCGCCTACCGCATTAACATTTTCCCCATTAAGCAACCGAGAGAATCGAGTATCTCGTTCATCGTTCGATTTTATCGGAGCCGAAGAGGGAAAAAGAAAGGAACGAGAGCGCGCCAAAAAATGCTAATTAAGAAATTCAATTATCGAGTGTCGCAAAGTCCCGGGAATCCAGAGAGCGGTAGGAAGGAATGATAAACCGCGGCAGAAAAATCGAGAGGCGTAAAAAAAAATTGCGAAAATTAAGGAGCTCTCGAGGTAAGGTGGGGGTACGCCGGAGAGCGAGTCCGAGAGAGAAAGAGAGAGAGAGGAGGTGAAAAAAGACTGCGGTGGGCGCAGCGCGCACGGCTGCTATAAGCCGAGCTAATAACCGTCGTTTAAAACGCAAAAACAAAGGGCTCTCTCGCCGTGCATCATCGAGACTTTAAGCGTACACTCGGCTAGCGAGAGAAAGAGAGCGAGAAGGACGAGGAGGCCGAAGAAGAAACGAAAAGAGCGCACAGAGCGAGAGGGAGAGAGAGAGAGAGAGAGTGGTAGTGCGTGTGCGCGTGTGTGTGCGCATCGGGTCCAGGCTATCCGAGGCGTCAGGGTCATTACCGGATCATTACCTACCATACCTACCGTACGACGACGACGACGACGACGACGAGGATGACGACGACTACGAACGAGAACGGGAACGGAGACGAAGACGCGGACGATGATGGGCCGAGAGCGAGAGAGGTGGTACACACGTGCACCAACACACGCCTAGCTCATCTCTCTTTCGCGAAACACGTACGCGTGCACACGGAGCCCGCGGACGCGTCGGCAGCCGGGGTAAATTACAGGCTCGGCCGTATTTTGCGTTGTTTTGTTGTTTTTCAACGCGCCGAAAGGAAATGAGCGAGCAAACGCGTCACGCCACCCCGAACCTGCTAATTTCTATTCATATTTTATGGCTATTAATTTCTTCGCTGTTACACTCGCTTCATCTTTTTCTTCTCGGCTTCTCTCTCCCCC
>NCVS01000436.1:309955-350513 GCA_003055095.1 Goniozus legneri | reverse complement strand
GGGGGGGGGGGACAGAACGTCATAGGCGCGTTTTAATGGGTAACGGCGGTGGCCTCTAATTAGAACGTTTCGACCGTAACCGCGCCATTACCGTGGAAAACGCGCGCGTATACACGGCCGCGCACACTCGTCAGATCGATGAGGAATATTTATCGCGGTGTGTAACAATTACAGGAGCGCCATAGCGCGAATAGGTAATGGCCGAGCTAACCCGTCCTACCGTGCTGGCTTTTGCGTCCGCGTGCTCGCGCGGGCGCGCGCGCGTCCCGTCGAACGACTGTAATTATGGCTTTTATTGTCTGTACATAAGGAAGCTTTATGAAAACATTAAGGATATAATTCAAGGCCGCGCGAGCGCAAGGAACGGCCACACAGGCTAATGCATAGACCGAGCATCGTCATTTCCGTTCCTACCGTGGGCGCGCACCCGACACTCGCCGTCTCTACGTACGTACACGCTACGTAAGAGCGATTCGAGTCGCGTGTGCGAGCGACAAGATGCTTCCATCCGATTGAGTCATTTTCGCCAATCGAATTTCTCGCTCTCGATAAGGCCATCCGCGGTTAATTGCCGCGCGCCAAAAACGGCCCCGCACGCTCGTTTTTCGAGTCTTTATCGCGAGATTGGCAAATAGGGACACGGTGAATCGACGAAAATCTCGTTCCCCGTTAATTCTCATTCCTCGCACGGTGGGAATTAAGTTCTTTACGACGACTGGCGCATTTGGAACACCTTTTTGACATCGCGTCGTTCGATATATACATATATACATTGTGCGATCGCAGTTACCGGTAAAAAAGAGAGGAGTGTAATTAACGAAGTGGAACTCTGCCGGCGGAGCGTATTTATATGCGAATCGGCACTTAAAGAAGTACGCGATACGGATAATTGGATTGCCTAATGGGTACCGGCTGAGAAAAGAGAGAGAAAGAGAGGGAAAGAGACACACGATGCGTATCGAGGCGCCGTCGCTCTTTTCTCTTCTTTACGCACTCGAATCGAATTCCAGACACCTGGCAAAGACATAACGCTCGCGTACCCACGTTTCGTACGTACACGCGACGACGAGACAGTTAAATCCGCAATTTGTACGGCTTAATAACGCGACATGACGCGACGAGATCACGGGATAAGGCCAGTTTCCTTCAAACCGTGAAAAAAGTCCCAACTCGACTGTAAATCGAATTTTTTAACGAATGGCGCAAAACAAATTCGCTTTTGCATAGCGACAGTTTTTATGGGTGGACTGTTACCGAAATTGTAAAAAAGCATTACTGTAATATTAGATGAGTAAGTACCCTGAAAATAAAAATTTTGTTGGATTAAATGAACCAATATATAGAATAAACTATTATTTAGAATAACATTAGTATCTTCAATTCGAACAAATATTCATTCAACTAAATCGAATTCATTCAAAAAATTTTTATTCTCAGTGTGCGTAACGACTTTGCGATTCGGGGGATCGATGCGAGGCCCCGAGATAACAATGAATTTCGAAAACGATCCTCGAGATTTCTCGGCTTTTTTACCCTCTCGGATATCGGAGTTGCGCGCACGACGAAACGGAAGTGTAAAGTAGTCCGTGTCGAGAGATCCCGCCTGGCTAATCGAGTTTGGCGAGGCGATATTTCAGTGCGCGAGAGCGAGAAGTATCGCGAATGGGAGGGAGGTGCGCATACGTGAGAGAAAGAAAGACGTAGGGCCGGTGTGTGGTCCGGCACGTCCGAGAGAGCGAGCGCCGATTAGCCTCGGACTCCCCTTTTAATCCCTCTCCACCCTTTCTCTCTCTCTCTCTCTCTCTCTCCCTTTCGTAGTTATATAGACTGCCACAGTCCCGTAGGTCGCGCGCGCGAGTGCGAGCTGCCTGCCTCCCGGGCGCAGTGTCGTGTTACGCGCTAAGCAGTATACCGAAGCATGGTAACCGAGACGCGCGAACTGCACACCGAGCCCATTGTTCACCCGCTCGCGTACGCCTTTGTTTTTCTCCTCGAGAGCTCCGGTGACTCTGCCCCTATTAAGCTAGGTGCAAACGAAAATTACAAATCGCTCACTGTAACGACCCATATCGATATTCTCGCGATTATTCTTTTCGAGGAACCGGCTGATCTATGGTCGATGAAACTAACACTCGATTTCGAACGTAGAGAAGAATCGGTGATTCGAGTTTCGAGAATAGTAGAGAGGGCGAAGTTTTGTCGATCCAGCCCGTGAGATCGAAGCGAAAAGTAATTAGGCACTTTGCGTAGATAAAGAATTACCGCAGTGGTGGTTCGTACTTTGTAATGAAGTCTTAATAATTAAGATAGACGTGAGATAGAGTCCCGCGCCAGCTCGTACGCTCCGACCATTCGCAATCACGAAAGTAGGAAATGACGCTGCGAGAACGGTCGATTTCGCAATGACAACTCGGCCGTTAATTACCATCGCGGCTGGGACCAATAAATTCTCTCGTTAGCCGATATATTAACGAACCGCGCGCGCACAATCAAACGCAATTAGACGTAATTAAGTATCGACCGATGTACGAAATCATCCATCAATGGACCACGAGAGCGATAGATAAAGACGGTTCCGTCTTCCTTCGGTCACGCCGGATACGCGTGTCTCGATCGTCGAGAAAAAAATGCGTTAATAATTGCCGTCACATCTGATTCATCGTACTTCGTCTTCTGTATTACAGAGATCCCATGGAGCTGATGGAGCAGCAGCTAGTCAGATGCGGAGTGCCGTCGGTGAGGCTTTATGAGCATCTAGCGATGTCCTCTCCAGCTGCAGCTGCAGCAGCCGCCGCAGCCGCCGCCGCTGCCTTGCAACAACAGCATCACTCACCTTCGCAGCAGCAACATCCTCATCATCCTCATCACCATCAGCAACAGCAGCAGCAACAGCAACAGCAGGACTTGTCACCGGCTTGGCTGTCACCCTCGGCGGCGTTACTCTACGGTGCAGTCGGACAGAGTCACCAAGTCGAGCGAGGTGCTGGTAACTCGCCGAGCTATCCGAGCCCAGCAGGGTTCCCTTACATGGGCACCGGTGCCGCGGCTCTCGGCTGGCCTTGGCACCAGCCACCACCACCCCCACCAGTCGCCATTATTTCGCGAAGATCGGGCCAGCCAGCGCCAACTCCGATTAGGTACGCACCCTATCCGAGTCCCGCCACCAGCCCGCCGTCGCGACTCCGAGCCAGGCCGAACACTCCAAATTAACCCTCAGGCCTTGCTCGAACGTCCCGCTAGTCGGAATAATCTCGCGATGTCACCAAAGAAACTCGTCTCGACCTATATTGTCGTCGAGTCGTCAAAATCGCCCTCGTTCTAGGTCGCTAATGTTATTAGATTCCGAGCGATTCCGTGTTCTACGTGTAATCTCGATTGTCGTTTGGAGAACGGGATTTGCTTTTTCTCTTGATTTTCGGATAAATTAGAGTGGGATAATTGGCCAAGTTGAAAAAATACCATTATATTTATTGTTATCGATCATTATTCGATATTGTATATTTTGTTGTTTCTACGAGCTCGTTTCATTAGACGAATCGCTCTCGCGATACGAAATTCTCAATGAAATCGAGTCTCGAGTTATTTCTCCTTCGACATATCCAGAACTAATGTTTTTTGTTCAACGTTTTCAAACGTCACTTTTTTGTAAATACATAGAATATTCGACAAAAAATCGGTTCGAGGAGATTCCTCCTTTACTCCTTGTGCATAATATGTGAATGTGATAAAGATACGTTAATTGTGTTTGAGTGTCGGAACGAATGTTTGCAATTCGGCGAGTGTATATGCGAATGAAATTTTGAATTACATACATATACATATATATAGTTGTACCATATACCGCGATAGTATTAATGCGAGCGTACGAGCGATGCATCGACGCCGCGACTTGTATATACGAAAAACACTTTAATGGTAGTAAGTATGGACGTAGCATTCTGCGCAGTATTCTCGATGTAGCACGAATAAAAAAGTACGAAGAAGAAAGAAAATAAAATGAAATTTTCATTAAGACAAAACTACCTTGCTGTTGAATTATTCACGCTACCCAGTATCTTCCTGATGAAACGCATAATCCCCTATCCTCGCGCGTACGTTCCTTCTCTACGAACTGCCGCCGACGGTAATTACGATTTCGAATTGTAATTCGAATTTCATTACGGGACTCACCGGTGAATCAACCCCGCGATTGATTTACAAGCGATGAAATCGTTACGAGAGAAAGGCCTTTGCTGCCAAATATTCGCGATGGAAATTGCTCCTCGTCGACTCGGTTTTTCGTCATTTCACGTCGCTTTCGTATCTCGGAGAACTGGAGAGAGAGAGAGAGAGAGAGAGAGAGAGAGAGAGAGAGAGAGAGAGGGAGGAAAGAAGAGTAGGTCTCCGTTCCTGCGTGATTCGGTACCTTGACACGCCACCCGCGGGAACGATAGCGGCTTCAACTGCCGTGTAATTCTGTTATACCGCTATCTTCAAATTAAATAAATTCATTTCACGGCCTGTCAGCGAGCAATTATTTTTCGGATGCGCACCGTGCGGCCAGTTCGAGAGGCCGACCGTTCGTTTTCACGACTATAACACCTCCGACCTTTTCGAGCGGCTGCCGGGAGCGCGCATTCGTAAATGTTAAAATACCGCGATAGCGAATAGTTGCGATTTCGTACAAACCAGTTCTCGCTTCGTTGTATTCGCGTTTAACGATTGTCGACGGATCGGATATAGCAATTCTAATTCGACGCTTTCAATGATAATACCATTAAAGACGGTCCATAAATGTATCCTCTCGCGAAAACGAGCTGAAAATTGCCACGGTGCGGCTTTGTTCATCCGGACTATCCAGTATTCCGCTTTGTGTACGCACGCGAGTTGCTCCGGAGAAAAATAGTCGGATGATACATTTACCGGGGCTCGTGATTTCGCGAGCAGATTAGGCCACAGTGACGTTTCGTATAGAGCGAAATCGCGCGCCAGCTTATGGAGCCTACACAAAACGTAGGTATTCGTCCCTACCTTCGGGCAGGGTCGTTTCGAGATAATTATACCTCCCGGAGGCGTCAACGATTTATCTCAAGGTCGGACTTTTATCCGAGCTAGTCTCTCGCGTGAGAACCGAAAGAGAATTTGGTCGCGGACGAGAGCATCGATGACGCGCGAGCGAGATTTAATGACGATTTTGCGAAATTCTTTATTTTCCGACCGAACCTCTCGACCAAAACACGGACTCGTAATCGGGGGCATTTATCACCAGAGGAGAGAAATATAATATTCCATTTAATATTCGGAATATAGTATACCGAGAAAACGTTACTCCGAGACATTTGGGAATAAAAAATTTTGCAACTCGAGCGCGGTCGGATAAAAAAGCCAGCGGAATCGGTTTGACAGGGAAGAAGAAAGAAAGAGGTACGAGACGGTGGAAGAAGCCGAGAGAGGAAGGAGAGGAAGGAGAGGAAGAAGACGAAGGAGTATAATGGAGAGGGGGGGTTCACCGGGGCGCGAAAGCGATCGTGTGTTACGTCGTGATGGGTGGAGCGAGGTGAGAGAAACAGAGAGGCGGCTCCCGAGCTTGTAATTATGTTGATACGAATGATCTGCGGCGAGCCGCAGACCTAAGAAGAAGAAGAAGTGGAAGGAGCCCCTAGCGGTGCTCACCGGCTGCTTCGAGACCTATACCTCTCTCGTTCTCGCGGCGCCCTCTCGACACTCTTTATGGTTTTCCCTCGGCTCGTCCCTCCTCGCCTCGGCTTTTTTTTTCTCGCCCGCTCTTCCTTAATTCCTTATCTATTCTTTTCTCCTCTCCCCTCTCTATTTTCTCCCTTTATTCGCCTATCGACGTATTTTCTCTACCGAGCACTCGTCGCAAAAGCTGGAAGCCAAAGAGTTCGAGTAACAGCTGTACAGAGCGTGTAGAGCCGCGCTCATCTTCCACGGCAGGGCACGGAACCGTGGCGAAACCAGTTTAAGTGGTTAAGTGCAGATGTAATTGATTTCCATTTTACGAGGCTCTCAGGGAAGACGCGCGCACCCCCGCGAGCCACGACACACTCGCTTGGCGCGCTCGCGTTAACGGTCCGCGCCGTTCGATTCTCACGGGAGGCGTGTGTTTCGCGCCGAGTCTCGCTCGAGAGCCGCGCCTTGCGAAACCGTACACGGAATTTCGGAATCGATACTTCTTTTGGTAATACTTGTGTATACAACTTCCTGCCATCGCGCCACGGGAAATTGAATAATTAATATCGTTTGGTATAGAGGCCATAAAAACCGAAGCTATATTATTTCGTTGACTTTAATAGACACGCTCGGGCGGAATAGAGTTGCGAAGGGTCGATTAGCGGGCCGGCAGCGGTGATCGTCTCTGGTGCCTCAGCCCTCTCCTCTCGAACGAGCGACTTGGTTTTTCGGTTAAGCGAATCAATCACGACGGTTTATTACATTCGCGATGGCGGGAGACGCGACGCGAACGGATAGAGACGATTTTCCGGCGCGAACGCGACCGCTCCTGATGAATTGAACGAATGAATAATGAATGAGAAGCCCGGGCGCTAGCTCGCGCGATATACCACGGATCGTGACCGTAGGGATCGCGCGAAAGTATTTTAATGAAACACCGTGACAGATGTCCGTCAGCGTAATTTCGTCGGGGACGTCTGAATATTCCACGCTTGTACACGCGGGCAGGAGAAAATATGTCCGCGCGCATGGGTGATCAATGACCGACTCGTCTCTCCCTCGACCGTAGAAATATTCTGTACTCGTTACGAAATCAGCGGTAGAAAAACTATCTTGATTCAAGAATAAATATTTTCTTCAAAATACATATACATACACATACATACACATACAAATACACATACACACACACATATATACATACATACATACATATATACATACATATACATACATACATATATTCTTTAATCTAACTACAAAGCTATAGATCGAAAATCTGGAAACACTCACGCCAAGAAAATTCGAATCGAACAGTTGTCTTCCAGATCATTTTTTTAGGTCTTTTTCTCTTAAATCAAGATAGTTCTTCTATCAGTGGCAATGATGTACGGATATCGTAATTGAACGGCGCGAGCCGATCGGATGGAGACGGGAATGCTGGAAGATGGCTCTTACTCGAAACTCGATATCCTGGAATCACGTCGATTATCGAAATACGATGGTTCGAGACGAGCCGTACGAATCAATTAAGCGGACTCTCAACCCCGTCAACGTGGGTCCGAAATTCGCCGTCCGTAGCAACGAGAGCGGACCCACAAGTAACTCGCGAGCGCGCTGGAGTTACGATCGATACCTTAATTGCCATCGAACGAGCTATTTCGAGGCCTGGCAAAGGTTAATGCACCATTAAGAAACACCGTGCGCGCGAGAGATGAAGAGAGAGAGAGAGAGAGAGAGCCCTCTGTTTCATACAAGCGTATCCTTTCGCTCCTGTAACCTTTCGCCGATCTTCGCTCGCGCTCTCTCGAACTCTCCGAGCCGATTAAAGCCTCGAACCGTGCGAAAAGGAGCGAATCCTCGTTAACTACCAAGCTCCATCGAAACTACCTTGTAATCGAAACACTCGTTCTTTTCTCATCCACGCTCGTTCTCGAATCGATGAGGTCGCGCGAGGCTCCAGCTGAATCAACGCAACGAAATTTAAATGCTGACTAATCCGTTCGTAACACCCACGAAACCGAGGAGAAAAAGGAGAGAAGGAAAAAAACGTAATCGAAAAATCGTCGCCAAATTCTCGGAAGCGACCCGCGGATAGTTCGTGCAGTCGTTGTAACGCCCCCGCATTGACTGCCGGTTCCCCTAATCCTCCGGGATCTCGAGAACCCGCAGAGATATATTTCTATAATACAAAAAAAGGAGAAGATGAAACGGGGGGAAGAAGAAGGACGCGTAAAATAAAAATTTCACGCACACTCCCCCGTTATTGTCGTCTTATCGATGAAATCATCGGTGAAAAAAATTCTCTCTCTCTCTCTCTCGAATGAAATTAATTTTTTATCGACACTCGTACACATTTCTCTCGCTAGAAACGAGGTTGAGGAGACTCGGGAGATAAAAATTAAAAAAGAAAGAAACGAAGAGAGGAGGAGAATCCAGGAGTAGCGAAGGAGGCATATCCGAGGGACCCAGGGCTACGTGGAATATGTAAATTAGGAACTCCGTGTGAATGCGGAGATTTATGGGGGCCCGTACGCATTTCTGGGCGCAATAAATATCAGTAAGTAGCGGGGCGCGCGCGAGCGTTCGAGATCGAGTCCGCGTAGCTCGCGCGTTACCGTCAGCGGCCGCGTAACTCGTGAAGAAGGATGGATCTGGAAAGAGAGCGAGGATGAAAATGGAAACGAAACGAAGCTAAACGAAAGTGGATGCTGCTCGACACGGGACTGCGACAGGACGAAATGGGACACGAAAGGAAACTACTGGGCGCATGAGGATCTCCGTGGGTGGGCGCGACCTCTTTCGTCCCCCCCTCTCTCTCTCTCTCTCTCTCTCTCTCCCTGTCGTTCCATCCTTCCCTTCCGCTCCCTGATATCCTTTTCTTCCGTTTCAACAGCCCAATGAAAAATTTCTCGTAGAAGTATAAAAAGCGTGATTGATGCGAGACTATTCGTTATTCGAGAAGTACGAGGAAATGAGAATAAAAAATCGAACGCCATCAAATAGTGCATTTATTTATTTCGTTGGAAAGGTATAATTTTAATTGTGGTTATTTTTCCTACTCTAAACACTCATAATTCAATTTGGGATGCTCTTCGATAATACGACGTTTGGACGTACGTGCGAGTTGTGTGGTATCGACCGCAACTCAATGTAAGGATTGATTTCGCAATGAAAAAAAACTCTCGACTCGTGTTTAAGAGGGAAAGATATAGATTCGGCATTGCGGGCGTGTTCAAAGGAAGCCGCTGGTACGCGAGGAACCGTGAAACGCGTTCAATTTCGTGGCCTGTGTACGCGTCCCGGTGGCGGGGTAACTCATCGCGCTCTCAAATTACAGTAAATCGTCGGACTTATAGCGCGCGTATACTATATATATCTATATATATATATATATATGTGTGTATATATATAGCAAGAGAACGAGTACGAGCGGGATCTCTCGATTGATCTCCGCGCGCGATCGGTCCTGAACGCGCGGTCCGCTTTAATTAGGAAAATGCTGTTACGCCATTACGTCGGAACGCGAAACGGCAATTGCAGAGTCTCGGGGCGGACGATGTAATTTTCGGTCGATTGAAAAGCCCCCAACGACGAGGAATCGTATCCAGGCAAAAGGCACGCCGAGTCCAACTCCGATCTCTCGCTGGCCGGTGCGCAAGAGAGTTGGCAAATATCGGCCAAACTCGAGACTTTCGATGAACGGAGAGAAGAGAGAATAACGAGAGCGATGATTAACCTCGTCGTCAGCTGGGCCGTTTCTAGCACCTGCTCCCGAGCGACCGCGCGACCAGGAATCATTAACTGTTCGCCGTAATCGGAGTTGTTCCGTCGAGCTTTATCGACCACGGATTAATTCGCCTCGGAAGGAAAGAAATATTTCATTAAACGATCCAGCGATAAGAATACCCTCGTTCCAGATTTTAATTGACGCGAGATCCTTAGGTGTTGGTAAGGACATTATTGCGAAAACTGGTGTGAGTTATTTATCGACTCGGAGCCTCGATTACTTAGCCTCGTCGTGCATACTTTGATTTCCAGTTAAATTTCGCTTCCACCGGACGCGCGGTAGTGTCGCGTTATAAATTGAGCTACCGGCGTCGGGGATTACGCTTTCTGTTTCGGAATACGAATTCGTATGAAAGATTAAAAAATGGTTAAAGGCGAGATCAATGATTTTTCAATGAAATCTCTCGTACAAATGCGCGAGCAAACAGGAATCTCACCGCGGCGGTAACATCGTACGATTAATCAAACGAGATTCGCGCGAACAAGATGGATATTTACGCGCGTTTCTCATTCCGCGCGCGTCTCTGTTTAATACTCGCGAGAGACGAGGAAATTCTCGAAGGAGCGATACGCGAGTGTAAACGCGAGCAAAACTGCCACCGCACGCGAAACGGAATTTGTAGCAAAGTCTAACGAGTTTGACTAGACGACCTTCAGCACGAGGATTTATTGGCGCAGCGTGTGCGGTTTCCGAGTGTAGGAAAAAAGGACGTGAGGGGAAGGAGAGAAAAGAAAAAAACCAAAGATTCCTCGACGCGTCTTAAATCTGTACGAGTGAAGAGTAGCCTCGTGAGCGAGCGAGAGAGAGAGAGAGAGAGAGGGAATTGGAGGGAGAGGAAATTCACGGCTAAAAGAACAACTCTCGCTACACATGTTCGACCGACGGCCGTACATCTGCGGCAATCCCGATCTCGTCCCGTTCGGTATCGCACGCCCGTACGAATGAACGCATCTCGCGATTCGTACCGACTCTTGCGATATATTCGCCTTCCGCGTTTCACCGAACCGATCCGTCGATCGGTCTTATTGGTCGACAAACGGTCCGAACCAATTACGCGGGCGGCTCTCGTGCCAACGCAATCACGATTAATTGCACCCCCGTGGTGGCCGAGAAAATCGATAAATTTCAATCCATTACGCCAACTCCGTCGAGATTCGACAAAACTCTTGCTTACACTGAAAGGAAATGATGATTTTATACACACATATATTTTTGATAACGTTTATAGAGAGTCATGAATGTTCGGAAGCCTATCGAGTAGGTCGTAACAAATTATACTGTAACGTTATCATTATTGTACCTATCAAGTGAGTTCATCAACTCGATATATTGTTGTTTTGACATATTTCTCTAACAGGAATGTAGTACGACTATGCCCATATGCAATCAATTTTGCGTAGTTATTAATTTTTGCAGTGATCAAAAGAATCTTTAACAAAATGATCGAAACAATTGCCGATTTACATTAACATCGTTGCTATTCAATGTCACGTCAATTGAGAGAAAAATCCATTTAGGTCTCACTTTCTTCTAGTGTACCTTTGTTAATGATAATATCCGTGTGAGGAGTCAAATCGAACAACGTGGCATTCGACGCTAACTCGCACGCTCGATTCCAGCATACGAGAGTGAATTCGTCGTGACGCAATGTATACGCAAAAGAAGTAATGCGATTAGACACCGATAGATAGATTTACGACCGCTTATGGGATTTACACTCAACAGGTTCCGAACCCTTGACTTCTTGCGCGATATCATTCGGTGACACCTCGACGGTAAAATTCGTCACCAAAAAAAGTCACAGTTTTCGCTCGTAAATCAAGCTCCTAAGAAGCCAGTTTACCCAAAATAGAGTTAAACCTTTCACGGAATTTTTTTCCCCTCCTCGTTCATGAGGTTTTTAAAATTAATAACCCGAGTTAACGATACGAGGATTACCATCTCGACAAACATAGGAGCGCGAGCATCGCGAGAGCGCTATCTATAAATAGTAAATAGGGAAAGGGTGCTAACTTTCATGAACAGAATAAAAAACTGAAGGACAGATTACGTGGAAAAAGTGTGAAAAGAGGGGGGCGGGGTGTAGCTGGTATTTGGTGGTTGGTATTTTTCCCGACTGGGGTTTATTATTTACAGCAGTTCTCTCGTAAGGCGTGTCACAATGGTGTTGCGGGTTTCCTCTTGAAAGTTGGACAATGCCGGCTGGATTTATGGCCGAGAACTTTCAACAAAACCGTCAATGAATACGTGTACTACCGCCCCGGTGTTGCTGTTATAGAGAACCGCTACCTACTCCGTCGCATGGGAATGCTCGTCGTCGCACAAATATTTTCAACATGAATCCCACCTTTTTATCTTTCCCCACTCGGTCGCGTTTTATTTACAGTCGGAAAGTCTGACCTAATCCGGGATACTCCCACTCTCGGGTGCTCGCGCGCGCTCACACCAGACACGAATACCATCCTCTACCTGCCGGCGACCTCGTCGACCTTATGCGCCACGGTTCATCAGCCGCGCGATTCCTCCGTTGCTCTTTGTTTTAACCGGCCGTTATTGTGCACCGCTGAGATATCGAGAATAACGCGGGTCGTTGGCCCGCGTGGTCGTACGTTGCACGAGTACCGGAGCGTGAACTACTTTGTCTCATCGGTCGCGGCCGATGACGGCGAAAATAATACGATACGCAGATAAGTAAGAAACCCGCGTAGGACGTGGCTCGTCGGTCCCTGACGAGCTCGATCGGCCGACGGGGGGACGACTCGAGCAGCGATGTGAAAAAAAAAAAATTAATTATCGTTACTGTTTCAGCAGAAACGACGCAAAACTGACGTTCGTCAATGATAGGTATAAAGCGGTACGACAGGGTACCGTGAGATGTGCACTCGTGCGCGAGCAACGGAAAAGGGAATCGGATAATTATCGTGAGGTGGACAGAGAAAGAGAGAACGGGGATTGGGTAGGCGCGAAATGCCATTTGGACCGTAATAACAAGGCGGCCTCTCGCGATTAACTCGTTTTGGGAGCTCTCCTCCGGCACGCGGGCCGATCATCGTTGCGAGAGATTTCGCGTGTAATCTCCGACTGATCGAAACGAGCCGGAGCCGCGAGCGGTGGGGGGGATTACGCAACGTAATTTAGATCGATGATTTAGATTTAGGCTTCGGGCCCTCTCTCGCTTCTTCGCCAACCAATTCGTACTGACCACCCAGGGCTTTTGCCAAATTAATGTAATTACCGATTCGAATTGAATTATCCAAAGGAAAATACCGTTGCGAGATTTCGCTTTCGAACGTCTCGCGTGCGTTAACGTCACCGGGGTTTGTTTGTTCACCGGGACGTGTCAGTCAACCGATATTGTAACGTCCCGACATAGGAGCTCTTTTCGAGAAACTATTTAAACGCGTATGCCAGTTTACGTGACGCAAAAGTCAACGGCTGGAAAAGTCAGGGACATTGTCGAGTAATTCGGGGGGAACGTTTTGAGAATCGTTGCACCCGCTGGGCGCTCATGGACCCGTCGAACTCGAGCGGCCAATGTTGACTCTTGGCTGCGGTCTATGTGGCAAAAACCACCCCTCGATTCGCTCCGCGTTCCTGGACTCCCTATCGACTTCCCGAACCCGTCTCCTTTTTCCACTCGAGCCTGCTCTCGTTCGAAACTCGCCAAGATTGAAATACTTTTTTCGAACATACATGCGATAGCGAAAGCTCGAAATAGAGAGTTTTCCAAAAAAAAATTCCTGTGACGTCGTTAAGTACGAACGATCGTAGGAAATAAGCGTCGCTAGCCGCATGACCGGTGCAAGGAGAAAATCCTGTCACGATCTAGTGACACAATTGACTGCGAGATAAATTCGTGGTCACGGGCGCTGGTCGAATGGCCGAGATTTCACTGTGTCGAGGGCAAACATCTTTTCATCGTGAGATAAAGCAGCTAGCCCCCTTTTCTATTCGGTAACGAACCGTTAACTCGACGTAAATGCTCGGAGACAACCCTGTTATAGGGCGAGTCTCTCGTGTTGTTGTCCCACTCCCGAGGAGGATCTCTATTTGAGAGTTTACATCGTGAAAATGGGCTTTTCATGGATAACTTCACGGCGCGTTAGCGCGAGCCTCGACTCCACGCGGTGTGAGATATACGCGAACGTCGACGTCGACGTCGTCGAGATGAGGCGCAGGAACGAAGAGACGAAGAGAGAGACCTAGATGCCGATGTAGCGACAATGTGATCCACCGCATCGCTAGGGGCTTTCTTCGCCAAAAAAAGGTAACACGGGGGTGAGGGGTAAAAAGTTTTCGTCGAAACGTGCGGTCGCCGAAGTCGATTCCATTCGTGTCACGCTCGGGAGGAAATTCGACTTTTTCGAAAAGTCCGCGTTTTTCTGTACGCGTAGGGAAAAAACGAACGGGGAGAATCTGTACGGGGATAGGACGGAGGAAGAGGAGAAATATCCTATAAAAAATCACATTATGCCAGTCGTGGATGGAATAAGATAAAAAGGCCATTTGGCCTTTCGAGCGACGAGTTTTATCTCGTTATTTACATTTGAAATTGGTCACGGTCGTATACTTACGAAACATACTCGTTATCTCGAGTTCTCGAGCGTTGGTAGATCGGAAAGATTAGCGGGATTTCCCATTCAGGAGTTTCTTACCCTGAAAATGGCTTTTTCACGGGGAACTTCACGGAGCGTTAACGGCTGGCGAGAGTTGGTGCGGTGCGATCTCACCTGACGATTCTCCAAATCCGTATAAAACGCCACCTCTTAACAGGAATTTTTAACGCATCTGTCGCCGAGGAGAACGAAAATTGTTTTCCGAAACCACAATATCCACTGGCGATGGTTATCGCGCTCGAGCACATTCCCGGGGCGGAGGATGCGCTGGAATTTGCGCTATCGCTCTTCGGTAAACTAGTCCAATTTACCACGAAAGGGTTTCTTTTCGTAATGCAGGGATATGAAATCAACATGCACGCTGTGACCGCCAGTTGGTTGCAAAAATTTGCGGGAGATTGCATTGTCTTCGATATGAGTCGAAAGAATAAAAAAGTAAGAAAATATGAAAACCTTTGCGAGAATAAATATTTTTAAAGAATAAAAATTTGGCCGTTGTTATTTCGATGACCGATCTCGACTAATCCGTATTATAATTCTATATCTTATTTACAACATGGCGGAAATGCAAACATCGACTTATAACCAAGGAGAAAAAATACTCGAGAGAGGTCTTCGAGATTCCGTTGAGAATCGAGACGAGCTTATCCCGTAGTTTCTTCAAAGCCGGCCAATTTCGCGAAACGAGAGTTTTGCGAAAAGATACGATCGTTCTCTGTGCGCGCGAGCTTGCGTACACGGTAGAGAGTATGCGAAGATAAGGGAATCCGGGAGCGAGCGGGCAGCCGGGGTTCGTCGATGCGGGAACTTTGAGCGGAGCTTATAGGGATCTCGAACAATCGAATCCCCGCGAACTGTGGCGCGCAAAAGGGAAGGAGAGGATAAGAGAAGACAGCGTAAGTGGGAAAAAATCACGTTATCGACTCGAAATATTTAACCGCTCGAACGACGAGAGAGAAAAAATTCCAGAGGACCCGTGTCGAAAATTACGACTTGTTTGAAACTTGGAGAAAGGGCGAAACAATTTTAAAACCTGTTAACGCAAAAATTCATAATCAGATCGGTATCCAAGCGAAGTCCTCATTAAACCCTCCTTTTGTAAGACCACATAGTTGATCGTTTTCAATAAATGAAACACGATCGGGTAAAAATGAGAACATAACTGTCGGCATTTTCGTACGAGAATCAAGATTAAAATCTGGTTTCATTTTGCAACTCAGAAAACGCTCTTGGCCAACTTCGGTAGCCGAGATTGAAAAGTTTCATCTCAGAGGAGACGAGTGTAGGTGGGAATGTTATCGCGATCGGTCGTCGCGATGTACGTAGTGGTAATAGCGATATAGAGCCGAGCAATGAAAACAAAAGAACGAGCACAGCGGGTGGGGAGGTGCGCTACCGTCGCGCGAAATACGTCGCTGGCAAATTATTCTCGTTGGTGGTGGGGTCAGGTTGGTCCTGCTAATACCAAGACGCTTGGCGAAGAAGAGGGAAGGAGAGAAGGACAGAGAGAGAGAGAGAGAGAGAGAGAGAGAGAGAGAGAGAGAGAGAAAGAGCGGTGGCGAGAACGCGTACAAGAAGTGTAGTAATGTCTGCCGGCGGGCAGGCGGCAGACTATTACCACTGCATGAATATGAATGAGTCGGGAGCGACGAGGACGGGGTGGAAGTGGGATTGGGAAGAGGAGCGTAAGAGGGAGTCGACCGAGTGCGGGAACGAGACAGCGAGCTTGGGAGCAAACGCGAGAGAGAAGAACGGCATTCAATTAGTCTCCTAGTAATTAGCCGGGAAATGTTGGGCTTTGTCGGCGCTCGCGCGCGAGATCCTCTTCTGACCGATAGGGCCATGAGCCATGATCTTTCTCCTCTCCCTCTCTCGTACATATACATATATACATATACATATGTAGTATACTCACTCCCCGTCCTCCTTGCGAACTCTTTCCTGGCGAGAAGAGGAGTGGACGCATGCGCGTGCGCGAGGGAGCATCGCTCGCTCGCGTGTGTATGTCGTCGCCGAAGGGTCCATTTACGCACCGGGAGCGCATTGCCAAGAGAGAGAGAGAGAGAGAGAGAGAGAGAGAGAGAGAGAGCGAGCGAGAGAAACTTTTTATGCGGAACTCGCAAACCCTCTCTCGCGCTCGTACGCCGCACGGCCTGCCGTACCGACATGGAATTAGTCGTGCACCCGTGTATTACGCTCGTAAATTGATTTCCGCGGAGCGAAAGGTGAGGAGGCGTCCCTTTAAGGATCTTTAAGAGCCCGCCGCGAACGGCCATCTTGCGCGAGAGCATAAAGAAAACTCTCTAACGACTCTTATCTTTGAAATTTCCTCCGGCCCGGAAGATCGTTCGCGAAGCCGATTGGCGAAATTTTATCTCGACTGGAAATTTATCGGTCTTTTTCCAAGGAGGAAAGAGCAGAGCGCGAGGAGGTATGAGTTCCCGGTTGAACGTTAAACCGAAGAATAAAATAATCATTAATGGCAAGCTGCGGACCAAGGCGAGGGTGGCCTACCCTCGACCATGGGTGGCCCCTCAACGTCCCATGTATCATGGCGAAAGGTACCCGTGTGCGCACACAAACAGAGAGGACATACGGAAGCCCGTCACCTACACAGTGTGTACACCGTATCCTGCTTAGGCTCGCTTCTCGCCCCTCGAGTAAAAGAGAGCGCCTCGGGGTCGGTAAATCAGAGCTAAGGGCTGCCAATTGCCGCCACGCACTCCGGACTTCGAGGCGTGTCCTCGCCTTGTGTGTGGCCCTCGAGACCTCGCCGACTCCGTCGCAAGACCATCGCTTCCGTTTAAGCTCACGGAAACGGACGTCGGGCCGCGACGAATAGTGACGTATTAACCAAACGGCTGAAAATTTTCTCGCACAGATGCGTGGTAATTCGGAGCGATTATTCGCGGTTTGCGCGCACACTCGTCCCACATAGCCGGTGCACTCGAGGGGTGGACCGAGTTTCCCATGGCTTTGGATTACCAATCGCTCGGCCCTTCGGAGTTTCCCGATTTCGCTGGAACATGATATTCATGCGAAGGGTCGTGAAATCAAGATATATCGTCGGGTAGCGGTACGCGCGCTCCGACCAGCTCTCGCCCTCTCGACCCCCCTCGTTGAATACCGTAGCGGTGCGCGCACCCACCCCTCATCGCGTACATCCAAAGTGTCGCACTTGTCGTTACACAACGTGCCGCGTTACGACGCCGTCGGCGTGGCTTTTACGATTCCCACACGCGCGAGAGGGCCCAGAGCAAACTACAAGTTGGGTTACGCCCGTTTATGTCACTTGGGTAAAGTGGTCTTTTCACTCGGTGTATCCATTTCCAAGCGGTTTTCTATTTCCTTCTCTTCTATACCGAACAGGTTATAAATGACCTTCATCAGGGCGCGCGCGGTGAAATCCTCTCGATGAACGTCGATCGCGTTGAGAACCAATATCGAAATCGCTCATATCCATAACTGCCGCAAAACTCCTCGTACTCCGCTCTCGAGCTAATAAATATTCGCCGGTGTGTCTCGCTCGCTCTCGAGCCAAATGTAACTACGAAGCAGCACGTGCTACTCGTTCGCCTCCAGATGACACCGTTTTTATTGGCAGCTACGTCGCCTCCGTGTTTAGGGCCGATCATGATCCACGGATAAACCGCACGACCCACGATTTGTCCCACACAACCCCCTCCCCCCTTCCACCGAGTACGTTATACATATACGAGCGGGATATTAGATTTGTCGAGTCGCTCCAGTGTTCCGTATTTTTGAGAAACGTGAATGGCATCGATACGAGCGGGCCGGGGCGCGGGTACGCATCGTGAACGTTCATGCGAGCGTATGTGTAGACTATTTTCTTGTTTATGAAATCGCGTCCATCGCGCCCTCTCTACTGCTTTATATAGTACGTCGATATAGGCGGCGATAAAATCATTCCCCGCCCTTATGATTCTTTTATCGCGGAACCGAAGCAATTTTATTTATCTTGCTTATCGGGAATAAAACTCGAGGAGAGTGACACGGCGAATTTTCGCTGGAAATTGAATTTTTTTTTTGTGGACGGGAAAAGAGAGTGGACGGGACTGCTGTCCTTCTTTCGAACCGAATATGACAATTTTACATTTTGTAACGCGATTACCGGGACGGCCGGGGCACTGGGTGAAAAATGACTCTTCGACTTTGCGTTACGCTCGCGATTGACCAGCTGTTCGATTCGGCGAGCTCCTCCGCGATTCGTCGATCGAGAGGCTTCTACGCACGTGCCGCGAGCGAGTCACGACGTACGAGGGACGGCGGAGCCGCGAAGAACAAATGCCGCCTGATTCGCCACGAGCCAGGATAATTAATCAACAATACCCAAGTAAACGAGAATCGGAGCTAACGATATTTTCGAATTTTCGAAAGCCTCCAAATGTTCTTTGCGGTGCGATTTTCGCGTGTCTCATTGTGTCGCTAGCGTATACCTGGACTCTTGTGAATACAAGAGCTCTCGAAGTAAGGCAGTCGCGCGCGCCCGGCGAGGCTTATTATTTTGGCCGTTAAGAAAATAAACAGAAGGCAGGAAAACACGCAAGAGGCTCTCTCTCTCTCTCTCTTTCTCTTCCCTGCTGTCCCTTTCCCTCTTCATCGCGCTCACTGCGAAGCGAGCGAGTGCGGCCACAGGCGGAAATTATAGGCGGCCGAGCCAAATGGCTTGAAAAATGCTCAACCACAAATCAAGGTGCCGCTCGCTTCGGCGTGGGAGCCATCTGTCGGTTCGTCGCCGCTTTTATACAACCCCTTTGCTCCTCTCCTCTCGCATGTTACTCTCCCGATTCCCTCCGTCTCTCTCCACCCTCCCTCCCCTCGTTTCCTCCCGTTTGCCTATACGCTGCGAATAAAATTTTGTTCAGCGTACTTCGATATTTATTTGCATACCTTCCAATAAATACTTAATTTGCTAAACAAAATAATTGTCCGAATCGCAGATATCAATTTTACTCAATCTATATTCAATCATTTTGAACAATGCAAGTGAATATCGAGTACAATGAGAAAATTTTGTTCAGTGTACCAATTGCTCGCAGCTTTTGTTTTTTCGCCGATCGATTCGCGATTCGCATTAAAAATCCCGGACCGGCGATGTTCGACAGTGGCGGATTTGATAGCCAATTGACGAATTGACGGGTCGGGCATGATATTCCGGGCGAAATTAGCCGAGAGAGGCCGCGCATTCGCGTGTCATGCGCGATGAAGAGAGAGAGAGAGAGAGAGAGAAAGCGAAGGGGCAAGTCATGGTCGTACGCGGCAGCAAATTGGCATATAACAGCCGCGCTGCACAGTCATCTTTCTCTCGCTCTCCGCGCAGCTCGCGATAGCGCGTGAGCGGTAGACGAGCCGACGGAAACACCTTGCGTCACTGTCCACACGCGAAATTGTTACGTACTAATTAGCCTTTGGATATGGCTAACCGTGTCGAAGCTCCATCGCCTCCAATCAAGCTAATTCTATCGCGCTCGTTTTTCTCCTACGTAGGCCTCTCTCGCCCGGAGCCGCCCGTACCGAAACGCGGAACTGGATCTCTAATTACTCGTCCGAGTCGCTCTTTACGCTGTTATTACGATCGAGAGAATCGTTCGCGACGAGAGTACGACCCCGTGACGGATTCATCTCCCGGTACGTGAAGCAATTCGTGGGACAGCGAAATAGCGGTAACAAATCAGCAAGGATATTTCCTCCGATATAAAGCCTTGCTCATATTACATTCGAATTCCGAACGAGAGAGAGAGAGAGAGAGACGCTGTTATCGTGACTCGGTATCGATCTCGCATAAAACGTCGCGGGAAAGAAATACAGAGGCGAGCGGTAACGTTATATTGGACGCTGTTGAATGTCCGATTGGCAATAGTTTGCATCTGTCGTGGGATACGCGCGCCTCGGAATTCTTCTATCGAGCCGAAACTCCGACCGATCGAATCGAGACTCTCGATTTATGCGCGATTGGACGTAACGCATGTCCGAGAGTTTCGCGACCCTTGGGGTCTCGAGGCTCCACAATCCACCTCATCATTCGCGCTCATTGCGCGTTCGAACGATGTCTCATTTTCCCACACCGAGGCGATAATTATCGGCGAACGAGCGTCTTCGGCAATTACAGGTGCGCGTCAAACGTTCTCTCCCTCTCTCGATCGCGGTGAGATTGCATCGAGCGATAATCCCTTTGCCATTCGATCTTTACAGGGACCGCCGAATACGATGATTTAAGGTTGAATCGGCCATAGCGAGGCATGCGCACGCAGCACCGAACCCGGCCGCGTGCCACTGAAACGTCAACGATAATAGTATTAAGTCGCGTGCGAGATCGCGCCCTCCCCATCGGACTACACGACCTCGATTTTCCTGCGCATCAACTAAAAGCCGATTCGAACGGTCCTCTTACGTTTCCGCTAAAAGCCAATCATTGAGAGTACACTGGTCGCACGTTATTGTAGTAAAACGAAATGCTTTAATTATAAACGCGTGACTTTCATTTAAACTGTTACAAGTCGAGAAAACTTTCAACGAAGAGAAACGTGTTTTCTCAACGACGAATCGCGAACAACTGCCTAAAAGCTTCTCGTTCGTCTTCAAAAACAAACGGGAAATGTTTAATAAAATTGCTTAGCATCGACATCGCGTAACATATTATATTCCATATGAACGAAAATTTTTTACACTCGGAATGTTCGAACAACGGGCCAGGGTATTACTTCTTGATACAATTCATGCAGGAACAATTTTAACAAGCGAAACAACTGTCTCCTCGACAAGGAATTTCTTACCTCATTTGCATAGGTTTCGCGCCGGGTCCTTTGTTTTCGTCGAATCGAATTACGAGGCAAGCCCCCCTCCCCTCCGCGTCACCGGGTTCCGCAAACAACCCCGTAAAAGAGATTGCCCTGTCGAGGGTGACGAGGGGCGGCCCTCGCCCGCTCGCTCGCTTATATATATATATATATCGCACGCGACAAATTGTTTGGGTCGAGTCAGTTAGTCGGGACCGCAATGAAGAAGCGCTTAGCGAAGCGACAGCTCGCCCCCTAATCGTTACACTACATTTATCTCTTATCCGTGCTGTTTTATTGCGCGTATACGCATCGCACTGATTCGCCGAAACTAATTCGGTACGTCTCTTCCTTCGATTGTCCGCTCGATCGACTGTTTAATAACTTTTTCATCCCGTCATGAAAATCGGTTTATTTTTACAGAGATCTTGCAAAATTAGAATTCGAAACTCCAATTCGATTACTCCTTCGCAAAGGTTTCGATTCGTATTCAATGAACGCGTCTATATTTGCCGGTGATTCGAAATATTCGTTATTAGAGCGACATCCTATTTCCGTGCAGACGGCTTTATCGAGGGAATTGGAAATGTAAACGCTTCTAGTTCCCACGGTAAGTTATTTCGTTTCGCGCTGGAAGCGAGAAAAAGTGGATAAACGGGGGCGTTGAGGGTGATGGGAGGGGTGGGGGTGCGCATCCTCGATTTCGCGCGGACAAATTGCCCGGGCCGGAGTCAGTTAGCCACCACAATGGAGTGGCACTTGGCGAGAGCTTCGGCGCCTCCTCCCTCGTTACGTTACATCGCATTACATTTATCTCTCATCCGAACGGTTACCATCCGCGCGTTCGCTCCCCCGACCCTTCTCACTCTCTCTTTCTCTCGCTCTCTCGTCGGGGTGAAGCTTTCTTGCGTCGCCAAACTCCCCCCCCCCCCCCNNCCCCCCCCCCCGAAAATTCGCTGGTGGCCATGGTAACGCCCGGCAGCGCGCCACGTGGCAGCCCACGGAACGTGCCGACGGCGTTCCATCCTCTCTTCCCTTATCCTGGAACGCACGTACGCAACGAGAAGATTCGCCGAATCCCCATGGGGGTAGGGAAAAGCCCGGGACCTGCCGACTCTCTTTTTCCCTCTCGCGCACGCGACACCAAATTCGCAACACCGACGATAGGGAGCTGCTGCCACCGTTCCCTCTCCTTATACCCCTCCCCCCCACTACCCGAGAACGGAAAATCATTTTCGACGCGAACGTCTTTTCTTCTCGCTCGAAAAACTCGAGAATAACGATTCTGGGTGGATTGTTAATACGCGACTCATTTATTTCGTTGATTTAATTTATCACGCGATCCGCGATTAATCACTTTAGACCCTCAACCCCGAACGGGATCGGTTAACACGCCGCTGCCTAGGAAGTACCAATTTGGAAATGACAAATGCGTCGATGCAACGAAAACAGCTGTCGCGTCGCGTTAGCTTCGTAGTTTCTCCTTCCTTCCGAAAATTTTTTTCCTTCCCCCGGCAATACTCGTGCCGTTAACGACGTCAATTATAACTCGCTTAGGAGTCGCTCGACTGGTCGATGATTATACGGACGAAAAGTGGAATATGGGTGCTATAGAGTTAAAGAGTTTCGCGCGTACAGTGCGACAGTTCGCGTTAATCGGTGACTACATTTCGGAGATCGTTCTCGACTGGCAGTTCGAAAGGACGGAGGATGTCCCTTTCGGTAATGTCTTCATAACTCCCGCGACTCTAACCGGAACCCGTCAACTGGCTTGTTAAATTGCCGACACCGCCGTTGAATCAAGCTCGCGTGTACCTCGTGATAATTCGTTAGTCGTTATCTCGAGCTTATGTGTATACTCGGCAATGAACTTGCCTCGAGTCGCGCGATCGATCGAGCCAACTTGGCGCGACAAGTTTTCCGACCAAACGCGAGAAACGAGATATCGACTCGATTATCCACCTGGAACGCGTACATGTGTATACATACATATAACGATATTAACGAGTTACAGATATAAATTTGAATAACTAATAAACGACGATGTGTACGAGCCAACTGAAAACGATAGTAGCTTTTATCCTGATATTGAATTAAGGCGCTGGACGCTTGGGTTACGAAAGAGCGCAAACGCGTCGTAATTCCCCGGGGTCCTGCCGACTTGTCCTGCGAGATGCGCAACCTCTGACATTACGACCTCGAGATTCCATAGATTTGTACGACAAAACGGAGTCTCTTTGCACTACGTGGGAGTATCTCGTGACGATCCGTGAGATCGAAACGAAAGTTGAATCCCTCGTGTCTTCGATACACCCTTCTCCCTCTCGCCTCTTTTGTACACCTTGTCTTCGTGCGCGAATCAAAAGAGCAAAATGGCTATAAAGCATGGTAGTTAATGCACTGTCATCGTTACTCGATCCTTCGCAGTTGTCGTCTGCTCGTCGGGTCCTTTTATTTCGTTCGAGTCTCTATAGAGAAAAATTTCTCCCGACAAAGGTGACCGCTCTCGCTCTTCGCCGATACATACTTGGCTCCGTCGTTGTCGTCACCGTCGACTCGGCACGAAGTTAACAATATCGTTCGCTCGAGTAATTCTCCTCGCGAGAGCTCACATCGCGTCGTAATGGTCATTGAGAAAATCGTATCGATCGTTTACAGCATTATGCAAATGTATACGGTAAAAAAATAAGCTCGATTAGATTTGTCTATAGAGGTCCACATACTTACATATAATTTCGTGTTGATCCGACATCATTTGTTCATGCTGAAATTTAACAACATTGTTGTTCAATTTTTTACATAACTAACGAGTCATATTTACGTTTTTAAATAATATACATACGCAAATAGATTCGGCGTAATTGTTAAATTTCACAATCAGGTATTATTACAGGGACGCATATTCGTGTAAAAATATCAAATGACAACGATTATATTAAATTGCACATTAATTGATAATGAGAAAAGGCTGAATAACAAAACTCCCATATGTTCAATTAATGAGTGTACATTGTAAATAATCAAAACATGAAAGTTTCGATCTTCAGATTTTCTCAACGCATTACACATCTTTTATTACGTGTACGTAGATATGCTTCACGAAAGTTACAGCTGATTAGGTGCGATGGAGCTGTCGAGAAGGGAAAATTATACGTATCGTGATAAACAAGAAAGGATTAATCGATGAGAAACAGCGTCAGCTACAAGCTTTTTGGGTTTCGAACACTCGTACTCGAAGATGCCGATGCGATAGGACCGATCGAGCGGCTAATTATCGAGATGTTTCGAGTTCCGCAGGTATCGCACCATAGCCGTCGGGATATATCTCTCCGGGCGTGGATCGGCCGATTTGTCAGTCGCTCCTCGTCCTCTCGAGTTCCTTCTTTTTTACGGGAGATCGAGCGGAAAGTTCGTAAAACCCGTTTGTAAATCCGAACGCGATAAGGATCGGGGGCGCGCGCGCGCGCGCGTCTGCATTTCTCTACTCGATCGCTCGTCTTTCGTATATATTTCTCGACGACATCCGCTAATGTCTCTCTTACGTTGACACTCGTAATATCGAACTGGACTACCGACCAACTGTTTTTCATCCGAAAACGAAAAACGAAACAGAACTCGTTCCCGTCGGTATCTCTCGGAGTCGATAAACTCTCGTCCAATATATCGTTAATTGCTTGGCCGCAGAGGAGGCGTTCCAGACCACAGAGAGCGAGCGTTTCGGAAAAGAGGAACAGCTGTTCCTCGTCTTTGCGGTGCTCGAGTACGCGACCGCAAAGGCCCCACATACGTTCGCTCGTGAGTGTACGCCCGTTGCGAGGCGCCTATAACGCGTCCTTTTCATGCCGAGATGCCGCTCGTCCGCGCCAGCGTCCTCGGTTTATCGTTCGATGAAACCCGCGCGTTAAACGGAGCACGCGACTCCAACTTTGACGCGTGCCGCGGAATCGTCAGAGAAGAACTTTTTTAAAATTCATTCGAGCCCGATAACGATCGCGAAAATGGTTTATATCGCACTCGCGCGGTTCGCTAACCGACTTCTAGGAATCAATTATAAAATCCCCGTGCGAACACATCGCGTTTAGCGCGAGTCGGATAGTCTGTCAGCGGGTCGAGTTGTGGGAAAATCGGGAAAGCCGGATATGCGTGCGCCGATGTCGAGCGGCGGAATGAGAGAAAAAAGAAACGAGGCGGAGGAGGCGTGCGAGAACTCAACGAGCGGAGAGAAAAAAAATAAGAGCGTAATCGGGTCGTACACCTCCTTTCTCGATTCCGATTCGCTCGGAACCCTTTTGTCGAGGAAGAGCGCGAAGGAATAACGAGAGAGGGGAAGCAGTCAGCTCGGAGGATATCGATTACCGCGTTCGGTCGCGCGTCGATCGGCCTGTGGGAAAATCTGAAAACCGGGACGTGTGCGTGCTCGCGTGTAAGAGCGAGACAGAGAGAAAAAATACCATGTGTGTGTATGTATAGTACGTAGGAAGGACTATAAAGCTGTACAATAAGAGGAAGAATCGGCCGGCTCGGTTGTCGCTGGTCAAAGTTAAACGTCCGAGTTTTCTCTGGGGTAAGGCCCTTTCGAGATCGTTCGGTTCTTTCGTCGTTCCTTTCGCGGAGCGGGCGCATTGTGCCAACGGGCCCCGTCCGCTATCGCTCGGGATCAATGCGCATCACGCAACGCTAATTTGTCTTGGATCGCGCGGAGATCGCGCGCCCCTATCCTCCCCCTCGTCGTTCTGCCGAGTACCCGCACACGTGGATTTTCTCATCGCTCTCTCCCGGGGTCGCTAATGGCGACACAAGCCCTCTTAGTATCGAAAATATTCCTCGCATCGGTGGGATTCCAGAGGTAACGCGATTACTCATCGAAGTATGCCCTGACTCGTATCTACATCTCGCTCGTATCTCGATATATATTTTCTCGTACTTTCCGCGTTCGTACTCTCTCGGGCCGAACATCAAATGGCACGAGAATCTACCGCGTCGCGCCGCTACGAATATCGCGGGTCATCACGCGGCCCGGGTTTCGTAATGACCGCGTCATAAATAACGTTTGTTTCAATGTTAATCTGCGGCTCGGATCGAAATCTAATAAGTACGGTGGACGACGCGGAGCAATGCCGATGGCGATTGCCGCATCGAGAGAGTTCTGGTGGTGGTGCTGGCGGTGCCGGTGGTGCGCCGACGGTGCCGGTGGGAGCGCTGAAAACGAGCGAGGGTGGGAGAAGAAGGCTCTCTCGGAGAGCATTGTTCGCGGCCGCTCGCTCGTGACTCGTGACTCTTATGACCCGGATGACCCCCAGCCTCAATTACCTCAGACACATCCGCCCGGCGCCCCCTCGCCACCCCTCTCGCCCCTCGAAGCGCCCTTCGAGGCTTCGAGGCTTCGACGCGACGTATCTCTCGGCGAACCGATCTCGGCCAACTTGGAAGGAACGAGAGCGAGCGAGCGAGCGATTCCTGCCGATACGCCCGATCCTTAATGCCCGCTTGTCAGTCCCGAGCTCATCGTGCCGCGAGAAAAATCATATATACTTACATTAGTCCTGGTATCGAATCGAGGGAAATTGATTCGACGCGTTTCACTTCTGGCTACCTCCGAAGTTTTCGCCTCCGTAATGAAATTACCGAGTTTTCCAATAACTCGAGCGAGCTTTCCACTGCTCGGTGTGTCTCCTCGCCGGGAGAGGGATGACCAATCTAGTTTATTAGCGGGGTGGTAGAACGGCGCGCACGTAGAACGCGCCGCAGTTAGCCAGGTACGTGTGCGAGAGCGAGTCGAGAGAGCGAGAGAGACGGAGAAGAAGAGGAAGAGGGAGCCTTTGGCGGAAAGGAACTGGGGCGTCCTTCCAAGTTAATTACCGGCAACGGAGTAGAGGTGAAACCGAGTGCAACGGGCATCTCGTGCCTTTACCTGTAATTTACGTACTAGCTCTTAGATATCCGTCGCTGTGTGCTGCTCTCCCAGAGAGAGAGAGAGAGAGAGAGAGAGAGAGAAGAGTAGGTGGGTGGGTGGGTGGGAGGGTATACCACTTTAGGTGCAACGCTTAATTACGTCTCGTGTATAGCTGCTGAGACGCGACAGCTCCGCGGACAAGACTTCTGCGTAAAATCGCCCGATCCATCTAAAAAAAAATTACTTTCCAGTGGTAGAGAGTTGATATTCTCATTTCGGCCTATTTTTTGCAACCTCGACATAGGGTAGATGTATCGTTTTCAGCCACCGCACTACTTATGGCTACTTTGAGTTTTATAATGATATATTGAGTATTTGGTACTTACTGTTAAATATATTAACATCATTGTGAATCTGCCTCCTAATCTACCATGTAATGAGTGCAGGGATTTTGGTACAACTACACTCTTTGTTCGATACAAGGATAATTAATTTCATTTGTTTGGTTGGTACAACGAACGTATTGGATCAAAATTACTCGATTGAGGAAAGTTGGCGTGAAAGTGGTTCGCAGGGAGATCCTGAGAACGAACCGTAGGGGTATCCACAGTGGACCCGAATTATCGGGTTCCTGTTAGTTGCGTGCAGCACACCTTGGACGAGCGACTCCTCCGTTCGTACGACAGGTCAATTGCGGCATTTCCTGATACGGTTTGTGCCCTGCCAAGTGTAACGGACGCGAGCGCCCATAGATCGTTCTTCCGCGAAAAGAGGTATTGTCGAGCTTTTCTTTTTTCTCTCTTTTTTCTCTCTCCTTCCCTCGAATCTCTCGTCGAATGGCGAAAGTGAGTATACGCAACTGCTGGCTCAAATTGACCGTGGATAAATAGCTATTGACCAATATATCGCGTCTCACGGGGTATAGAAATCTCGTCGGGATTGACGTCTCTCGACGTATCGGGATTGCCCGTACGGATCGGCCGAGGCTCGGAGAAGCGTGAAAGCGGATAGAAGCGGAGGTACACCCCCGTTATCCGTGACTCGCGGCGATCGAAGGAAACGAGCGGCTTCCTTCCTGCCGATGATCATTCGCCGACTCTATCCTTGTCCCTCGTTACTTTCTTTCGCCGTTTTCAACGCTTCCGCGATTCGAGAAATTAGCGGTCCCACGCGTGGCGGCATTCGCGATGGATTTCGATGTAATCGTCGCCCGCGCGCTATATGGGAAACGCACACGTACACAGACACCGTGCGCGGGGCATTTGTTTCAGGGGAGAGAGGCATTTTTGGTCACGCGCCATGCCCGGGACATCTGCGGCCCCGCGTAACGAGGCGCTGTCGTGTCGTGTCTTGGACAACTCGCTCTCTTTCTCTGGTGGGGTAATATATGTTGTCGAGCACGAAAAGCGCCAAAACGAAGATAGAAGAAGCGCTCTCGCACGTACGAGCTCGTTTCGCTCGGTTTATACAGTCGCGAGCGACACAATGGGATCGATATCCCGCTGGGGGGATAAACCCCATAATCCGATGGCATCTGTGGGCCACCTGCAGTCGGATGTTTCGTCACGGATACCAAAGCGTTTTTCCGAGTCGTGTCACACGACTCGAGCCTGATTCCAAATATTTGGACAACAACGCGCGCGAGATTCGTGCTCCCCATTGTGTCCCATCTATCGCGTCAGATTTGCTCCATTATCCGCCTATAGTTCTTTACAATATTTACCTTTTGCAATTTCGCACGGTCTCATCACCGAGTTATATCGCTTTGAGAGGACGTTTTCGTCGCTCGAGATTATCTGAGAACGTCTTATAGCGTACACTAGGAACGAATTTCGTTGAATCGACTAAACGAGCATTTCTGTACGGCCAAAACATTATATGGACAGTTCAATGAGATACTCGGTTTGTCTCAACAGGAATTTGTTTAACCAATATATTTTTTATGTAAACGAATTTAATTTTTATTTTGCAAAATTTCATTTTGGCAATATAAGAATGCAAATTTACACTAAAAAGAAATTTGTTTCAGCTACTTGATATATTTATTTGAAAATACAGAAATAAATATTAATTTCCATATTAATAATTCTATAAAAATAATACAAATAATTATCTTGTCTAGCATATAATGCAGTTGGTCCCAAATATTTTTTCCTGAGTGTACAAACGCGCGATTTCGGAGAACTTAATCGGAAAATCGAACGATGTCCAATTTTCGTTGTTATATGAATTCGTAACGAGATGGGAAACGGCTATTATACGATATGTTCCGCCGGTAGCGTAAGAGAAACAAGATTCGAGAGGAGACGAATAGAATTGACGTCGTGCGTTGTAGTGTGGTGGCCTGGTGGGTTGATCGATCGGGCCCACGGCTGGTGCGGGACCGGTGGATCGATCTCGATCGATCATGGGGATGATTCGCGCCGGGATGTCCTCGAGTGGCATCGTGGAGCGAAAGAGAATGAGATTACGTCTTACGTCGAGGACTCCGCGCCGTCGGAGGTCAATGGGACTGTTTTGAAAATTCCCATTGTCGGGGCCAGTCGAGCTATTCGAAATGGTCTATAATCGGGTGACGGATGAGTATCGTACTCGCATTCATCCAGGGCGGGCGCACGATCCGGGCCGGTGCAGTAACGTGAAACCGCGCTAAGGCGCGACATAAAGGACCGTATCCGCTCGACTTAAAATCCAATAAAAATCACATTACGCGGTTAGTATATCGCGTGTATACTTTTCTCCTCTTCCGTGCGTTATGAAACGAATAAAGGGCCACTCCGAGATATCGTGTTCGTTCGAGCCGACTCGCGAGCGTTTCGATAGCCGCAGTTTAACCGGTGTCGCAAATCTCGCTCGCGCGTCAAAGCACCGATGAGTCGTAAATCCGGTAGCGCCGAAAAAGAGTACGAGGCGAACCGCGCGACTCTTGTTACAAGCGAGGAGGCGGGAGTGCGCGGTCCTCGCGAAACCGGATCGATCGCGAGCTGCAATTTGCCCGCGGAAGATTCGATTTACGATCGGTCGAACGGCTGTCAGAAGTCGGCGCACCGCCGCGAATAATACGTTGCCATTCCCGCGCTCGAATTATGCACCCCCGGTGTTTTATTAATACGAAAACGGCGAACGGAGCACGTCGCGTTTCGTTTCGCGATCGTTGCGTTGGCATCGATCATTCGACAGAGAGAGAGAGAGAGAGAGAGAAAGCAAGCTCTGCCAGTTTTTCGAGCTGACCTTTTTTTCGGAGATTGAAAAGTAAATCTCAGCCTGAAAATTCTACTCGACGCATTCGGATTGGCGACGTAACGAGCGTGAAACACGCGTTTGGTATATGTTGACTCTCGTTCGTGGGTCTCTTCTTTTAACGACGGAACGACCCTTGTTAGATTGTGCTTAGGTGGCACTCGAGCCCGCACCAGTAATAGAAGTCTCGTCCCGAGTCGAAAAATTTGATAGATTTTCTGGTCGCATTTGATAGTTTGTATTTTCTTTCATTTTATTGAAAATGATCAGGTTCACCTTAGTTGCAAGTTTAATTCCATTCTCAGAAAATCAGTATTTCATACTCAACCTTCGCCAATTTTGATCGGTTTTAGTCGCGATTTTAATATACAGCGAAATTCCCCATTTTTGTGGACATGAATGCAAAATTTGAGTACGAATACCGAACAAAATAACTAGGAAACGGTTCAAATTGGAAAAAAAGGCCGATCGAATTTTTTGACACGGCAGTGGTAAAGAAAAGAACCCGCCCTGTCAGAGGAGAAACTCTAAACAGGCCACCTCTTTTTTGCAATTTTCTCAATTGTGACTTTTCTGTTATAAAAACTTATAGTAGGGTATAGTCGACTCGACGTGACTCGCGTAACCGAGTTAATTCGAAACGATCGGCGATCGAAGAAAAGCCGGAGAGATGCGGTTGTATGCGTGCGTAGTAGCACTCGCGCAACGGTATATACGCACGACCAATCGATAACGTGTCGGTCCGCTCCGAGCGCCATTTTATTTCGCGACGTGAAACATTTTTCTCATCGCGCAGTCCACCCCTGCCGCGAGGACATTCGTCCACGTCCACTTTTCATTTTCTCACTTGCTCGTTTACAAACGACCGCGAGTGTCCGGCCATTACCGAAAGAAGGAGAAAGAGAGAAAAAAAAATAAAACCGAGCCAATCCGGCTATCAACCGTCACCATCGCTCCGAGCTCCTAGAAACGAGTTCGAAATAGTACACACCCGGCGAATTTCGGGAGAAGGATAGAAAGGATGACGGGCGTCGTGGGGTGACACTGGTAGGGAAGGCAATCTAGTCGCGCGATCGGAAACGCTATCGAGATCTGATAATCGAGTTGTTGGCACCTGTAGCAGCGGGCATAATTAATGCCCGCGCTAGCTCGCTCGAGAGTCGCTCGTTAATCCCAGAAGAAACCTCGCCAGCCGCGATTCGGTAACCGTCCGATCGATTTTTTGGTCTCGCGATCGTTACTTCTAGCTCGTCTCTCTCTGAATATTCTCCTCGCGCGGAATAAGAGAGAAGCGTAATTAACGATTTAACGGATGAGCCGAGAGAGTCGTTATCGTCCGCGGATGTTTTGCGTACCGAGTGGAGGTGCACGCGAGCGCGCAACGTCGCAGTTTAATACCTCTATCGCGGCGTCGAGAGAGCCTGTGAATTTTTCGGCGATTTCCCTCGCTCGTTCGTGAAGCGAGACGCGCGAGCGCGGTGTCCATTTTCAGCGTCGAGACACGCCAGTCGGCAATACCGGTTGCCCTTTGCCGCTCGAGAGAGCTCGCGGAGTGATTTACGGCGCGAGAATCGAGCGGCCTACATGCCCGACGCGGCCCACCGCGGCACACGACAGTATTAGCGCGAGCTCATCGTCACTGGCGTAGACCACCGGCGAACTCTTTACACCCGAAGACAAAAATGCCAATCTCGAACGTTTCGATAACTTTTTCCGAGCCATGAACATTTGCGAGCCTATCGAGTAAGTCGTAACGAATCAGACTGTAAAGTTACCATTGTCGAATGTTCATTGATTCAACATGTTATTGGGTGTATTACTGTTTTGAAAAATTTCAAATTTGTAGCTCTAACAAGAATCTTTATCAAGAAATGAGATCAATTTTATGCACTTATTATGAATATTTTCATTGATCATGATTTGCATTCATCAGTGAATAATATCGTTATTATAATCGATATCGCGTCAACTAAAGGGGAATACTAGTTAGTAGGCCAGTAGACTCGACTTTCCGCGAAGGTTAATTATCCATATGGGGAGAAGTCGGTGCTAGGTTAAGAATTTTTAGAGCCCAGGTGTAATGTCGTTCGAGCGCGACTAGTACGCAACTCGCGGTTACGACAATGAACCGAGTCGAGCGCCGTGACTCTAATGTCCGCGGTTTTAAGTTACGCCCGAATATCCTGACGCCTTTCCCGCGTAATACATTTGACAAGGCTCGAGTGTTTACGAGCGGTGCGGCCGATTGTTGCGCCGTCCGGGGCGCGCTTCGCGATCTATTGTGCCCTATTATCGTAAAACGCGTCGGGGATCGTTGCGTTAAACGGCTCTCGTTTTACCGTCTTTGCCCTCTCGCGAGCGAGCATTTCGTTTCCTAGTCGATCGATCCCGTGAAATTCGAGAGCGGGAAAATTTTCAGCCGTTTTCCTTAATTCTCTGTATGTTAGTCGGCCGGTTAAGCGCACGGCCGCAAAAGGGATCGCGCGATGATGCATTTCGTCCCCGGTTAACCGGGCTCGTGTCCCCTTAAGACCGCCTCTTGTAGTTTGGTTAACCAAATAGATCTGCCGACGTATTTTCGGGGGATGTTTGTAGAGATGTTGAATCCCGTGCCATTTTGCTCACCGCGTCCAACTATTCAACCGTTTGAAAATTTGGGTTATCGCGTAGTGGAGTAGTCGAATGATTTTTTAAATTCGATCAAATACCGAGTGACGATCAAATTTGATTTAGACTTTAATTTTCTGATGTATGGGAATAATGTTAACAAAATTATCTTCTCATTTTGATTTGATTATGTTCTATTTATTAAAACGACGAATTATGAATTTTGCAAAAGAAGGGTATAGCCTTCTTCTAAGGATTTCGTTCAGGCAAAGATCTCATCATGGCTCGGTAGGTTAGCGAGTTTTAATCGGATCAAAATTTATAACCGAATTTTTTGCTTCCCCCTTCCGCTAGTTTCTCTGAACAGGTCTCAAGTATTTTTCGAAATGCGATTTTCGTTGCATGACTATATTTTTCTCATTTCGATACTCACTTTTGAGAAGTTGGTCTTCCGCTTCTTGCATACGAGCGCAAATTGCCATTCCGCGTCGTAGCGCGTTTGCGTATACACGAAGCCGAGCATAACGAACTTGTTTGGTTAAGGAAGGGCTGTACATTTCGAAGGGGACCTCGGACGCGATGATAATTTGAATATCAAAGAGCGAATATTAATTCACCCCTCATTTGTTTGTTTTCTCGTTCGAGGACGCATACCGGCAACTATCATTATCGTGATTTCCTTCGCGAAAGAGTCCGTTTTCACCGGAAATCAATAGTTCCACGTCGGAATGCCAAGTACACGGTATTGGGACAATCACCGAGAATGAAAAATGCGACCGAGTACGCGAAGGGGAGGAGGAACGTTGAAATGAATCGAAATCATCGTGCTCGGTACAAGAGTTTATTGGGTTTATTTACAAGGGGAGCAGCTTGCACAGGCAATAGATATGCGTCTTCACAACACAAGCATTAACAATATATAATTTATAATAACGCTCTACACTAAATACTATAATCGTCGCTCGAACGATTTGCGGAAAACGCACAAAGCGTTGACGAATTCGTAAAATTAATAAATATTGCGCGCTCGATAAAAATTCCGATAAAACAATATCGTTTTCTGTTCTTTTCGTTTAATTTCTTGTATTGATACGATCTATCCGAGTTATTCGAAAAGAATACGACGACTCGATTCGTCGATCGTCCTTTCGCTTTGTGCATTTTCCACTTAAAGTACGGTGTCGAAACATAAATAACGGTAACAATTAATTTTTAATACGAAATATACAGCTTATATTACACAGAAATAGACGATATCGTAACCTATTAATTGGGAATATTTTATTTTTCATCTCAATGTCTGATATATACAAAAGACATGGCGCTCGATTCGTATAATCGTTTCATCGAACGGCAATGGGAGTACGTATTTACAATGATATTGCGTTTAACGCTAAAAAAGTAAGCACAATCGTTTAATCGAGCGAATCGAAAACGTAAAAATAGTTTTATCATACTGAATATCAGTAAATCACTGAAGGCTGTGTATTTTTCTCGTAATCTCAAGTCCTGCCGCGTCTCCATCGAGCGGCAAACGGGTCATACGCGCTTCGGTATACGCGAACGGAAAAAATATATACTTTTCAAGCGACGAAAGGATAATTTTCTCATTACGCAATTCTTTCCCATAAACTTCCAAAAGTGGCAAGACGTTTTATTTTTGAATTTCTCTACTTTTTGCAAGAGAATTTTCATTTATTCGACAACACAAATTATATAACCAATCGCGATAGATCTCGAACCGAGCCGTACAATCGAGTACGAGTATGAAATCGACAATTTCCGACTTTGCGTTGCTCCTATTTATTCACCTTCGCGATCGTCTTGGCTGATCATCCATAACGATCCCAAACGTCCGTTTCGTCTCGCCGATTGTCGATCCCGATTACACCTCTCTCGCTCTCTTCTCTCGGATCGGGCCCGATCGCTATATCGATCGATATATACCGCCCCTCGCGAACTTTCCGCGAAGGGGTGGAACGGGGTCAAGACACGCGAAGCCTCGCGCTACTTCGCGCAAACGAGAAGTAAATTCTCGGCTGCTCGGGATGCGTGAAACTCGATGCCCGAGAGTACTTTCTCTCTGGCTCTCTCGATCTCTTTCGAGGATAATGAGCGACGAGCGTTAAATCGCGAGGAGCGACGCCGGTGGACGTTTGTCGATCGACGGGCCGACAGTAATTGGCAACTACGAGGGCGAGAGATCCTGAGCCTCGCGGCTCAAACTGTCGGTAGGCGACGGCGTGGCCCTCCTCGATGGCGAGGGCGAGGCCGCAAGGGGAGTCGACGACTTCGGCATCGTTGGCGTGTGATACGGCGAGAATCGGTGATGCGCGAGCGCGAGCGCCGAGGGATAGAGAGGCCTCGGAGCGGCAGGACCGGTTGGATTTTGCTGGGAGCTCGAGGCCGCCAGTTGCTGTTGATGGTGAGCAGCGGCGAAGAGCGTCGGTCCGAGAGACGACGCCCACCACAGGTGACCCAGTTGCTGCTGTTGCTGTTGCTGCTGGTGATGATGATGCTGTTGCTGCTGCTGATGGCTCGTTCCCGGTGCCGTAGGTGCTCCTGGGTAAACCAGCGCCGGGCTCACCAGCTGGGCGAACGGACTGACGGCGGCTGCGGCTGCCGCTCTCAGCAACATTTGAGAGCGAGCAGCCAGCAACGTCTTCTCCTCCAAACTCAAATTGCTGGTCGCGCTAGCTTGTAGCTGATCCATCTCGAAGGGAAACCGAGGTGGAAATCTCAGCGACTGCTGCTCGGCCAACATCGACTCCATAGTTTCCCTGTAAGGAAAACTACTCTATTATGCATATTGTCTCTAGTTTCTTGTATTCGTCGACGAACAGTCTAAGAGATTGTTCCCTTCTCATTAATTTACGCTCGTACAAGTGCACACTTGAATACCACACCGATAGAAAAACTTTGTTTAAGAGAAATAATCTGGATCCAAGAAAATTATTTTGAAGGCAACTAGTTGTTTTACATGAATTGTCCTCTAGTATTGTAGATTAATTACAATTCGATATATTTTTCTTGGAGTTTTTCTATCAGTGTAGTTGCTAAATAACGAATAAGCACTCACCTCTCGAAATCCGTGAGCCTCGACGAATCCCGAAAACCTTTGGCGAAAGGGTTACTATCGATCTTCAGCTTTGTGATCTGTGACAGAAAGAAGAGAAAAAGTTCCGATTAGCGGACGGTGACATTAACATCGAGAATCGGACACCACCCTTCGGCCCTTTCCAGTGCGATGGAATATATAGTATAATGCAACGGCGAGGTTTCGCTCGGAAATTACGTCACTAGACGGCAACGACGCGTGGCGGAGAACGAGCGGCCCGGCCGTTTCGAAACAACGAGTTCCATCGATCGGGAGTCAACGGCTCGTAAAATTAGAAGAAGGCGGCAAAACGATGTACCACGGCGAGAGAGATGCGACGGGGAAGAGGAGAGCGAGATCGAGGGCTCTTCACCGCGATCGACGGAACTCGTCGAACGGAATCTGCTCTTTTTTTGCGCCTACTATAGCCAACGGAACTCGAGGTGCATAAATCGAGAACCATAACGACGGTCTGCGTCGCGCAAGATACAAGAGGGAGGAAAGAGGTTTTGAAAAAGGAAGGAGATATTTATCGTGAACAACGATTCTCGATTGTCCGTCCTGTCGGTGTTCGTGCGAGGAAAAAATTAACGGATCGAGATACGAGTCTCGGGGCCTGTTCTACGTTTGACTTTACGACGACTACTTGACTCGTGGAAACAAGGTATTTCGTTGTCCGCAGTGCCGGAGCGCCGGCGTGCGGGCTCCCGTTCGTATCTCGTTAAACGAAAGGGGAAGGAAGAAGGAAAAAGAGCAGGAGGGGGAAACGAAACTCTCGGCGGTTTTGGTAATTCGATAGAGCTTTTCCAAGCTACGAGCACTTAAAGAGGCGTCGAACGTTACGGAAATCCTCGGGCCCCTCGGCTTCCACACGGCCCACCCACGATGGATGCACAGGTGGCCCCGGTCAAAAAATCCATCGCGCCTCTTATTCTCCGCGGAATCTCGAAAACATTCACACAGCGATCCTCCCGGGAATTACCTGCGAGCACGAAAACTCGACTCGTGTCAAAGAATTTTCCAAACACGTTCACGAGAAGGAGAAAAAAAATATCGATCGTGCGTCGATTTTCCGTCCGTTTTACACGTCGAAAGGAGCATTGTTCGTGGGCTGTTTTGACCTTCGTTTTTATATTTCCTGCGAAGACAGGAGTGAGGTTTACGCTTTTTCGCCTATGTGGGTGGCGTGAGCACGGCATAATATAGCGTTTATCGCATCGTGGGAGTCGACGAGCGAATGAAATTTCATTCAATTCGAGATTTACGGGATATCGTAGCTAAACCCCTTTTTGTGTGTACGAGCGCGCGCGGTTGTATAGTAGAGGGGCTTCGAGTAGGAATAGGCCGAGTCGGAAGCCAGTCGTGCGACATTAGGAGTTTATTTATTTGGTAAAAGGAGAGGCGCGCGAGCGCGTGTCGTGTGTACTGTGTCGTGTCGTGTCGATGTCGGGGCGAGAAGAAGAAAGAGGAAGAGGAAGAGGGAAAGAGAGAAAAAGAAGGGAGAGAGAGAGAGAGAGAGACGAAAAGGGTGTGGCGGGGGGACTCGTGTCAAGTGGGTGGTCCAATTACCCTACGGTTTCGCGCTCACGAGCAGCACGTGTACCCGGTAATAAGACTCTTTCCTTCAAAGCTAAGCTCAGCCGTAAGGCTAAGCCCGGAGTGGCTCGGTTTTAGTTACGATTCCGCTGACATCATTAGCCAAACATCTGGCCCACCACCACCGCCGTCGTCGTCTTCGCCACCTCCAGCTCCCTCCCGCCCTCCCTCGATTCACGTCGTCGCTCCGCGATCGCCGAGCTTTCGCGAGCGAGCGATCTTCTCTCCGACTTTTGCCTTTGATATCGAAGCGCGGCCGCGCGCTAAACGACCGCGCCCGCCAACGCGACTTGCCTAATTTATGTCACGCCAGCGACGATTTTATCGTTCCGCTCTCCTCCTCAAAGAGTATCGCTGTACCCACCCCGTCGCGTCTTCGTTCGTCAAAGCAAAGAAAAACCGAAAACACGGAAAAACATTACAAGGTAATTAACGAAAATATCTTAAAGACGATATATCGGTCCAACCTCCCGGCCGGAGAATAACGCGTCGCTCGTTTTACGATTTTTGCCCGCGGCAAAGACCCTCGGAGTTTCTTTGATATGAGAAATACGTCGGTCTCGGAATCGCGGCAAACTGCCCGGCGAATCGCCCAGTCTCGGCAATTTCCGTCTCGAGCGGTCTAACTTATGCCTCCTCGTTCCTCGCCAATGGGACCACCAACGCAAATTTTATTCCACTTGTCTTTATCGTATTAATCCAACATATTCGTACTATGTTCAATCCTTTGAAGGCGAACTCTCGGAATATCCGAAAAAGTTTCGTTGGTCGAAATTCAACGTATTCGTGGAAAGCCAATAAAAGACGTATTATACGTGGAAGAGCCGTGAGAGCGGTTTGAAAAGTGAACGGAGGTGGCGCGCGACGGTCGAGGATGAGGGGAGTGAAAAGGGGAAGGGAGAAGTTATACGATTTCGCTGACACGGCCGGCCAAACGCTTGGACCGCGTCCCAGACCGATTTACAGTGTCCGCGGCAGCGAAACGAGCCGAAGTACCGCGTGACAAACTCCCCACGGATGCCGTCCCTCCCCCTTCGAAACGAGAGCGAGCTAGCCGTTACGGTCCGTTCGGCTTCCACGCGAGATATCGCCTACACCGCGCCAGCCCTGCGCCAGGACGAATAAATCTCGGGATGGACGCTCGAGCGCCCGAGGGGAGAACCGGAGAAGGGGTCAAGAGGGACGGTTTACACGCGCGACGTGCTAATGCCGTCGCCTACGACGAGAAAATGAAAAAAAAAAAAAAAGAAAAAGAGGGGAAGGCAAAATTGCCTATTACAATCGCTACGCGAAACACCTCATTCTTATTCAATATATTCCGGCCTATCGATTTAGCGAATAAATCGTTTTCATTAGAGGTCGTTAGGCTCGCGAACCTCGATAGAGTAGGTTTCTCGGCGCGTTAGAGGCCGATCGGTCACCGAGGAGCGCGTTAACCGGTTTTTCTTCCCCGTTTTCCACGCCGGTAGGGTAATTTACGGTAAAGCGCGTAACCGAGTGGCAATTACGCCTTCACTTTTATTTCGTCGTTCTCGCGAATTATCCCGCGCGACAAGAGAGGAAGTTGCAAAAAAGTGCAACTTTTCCAGCGGAATTACGTAGTCCCGCGGGACTTTAAATGGTAATTAAAGGCGTTTTAATGGTCGCATCGATATGACGCGAGTGGTATTCACCGTAGCTAAAGGTGCTAATTACGGATGCTAATTTTATAAGCCTCGACGACGCGAAATGCGCGGGTTACGGTACCATGGAATAATGTCTTAATCATATAGACGGACTCGATTGAATTCCTTCAGAGGGTTACCGATCTTTTTCGCTACCACCCGCGTTAATATACAAAGAACACGAGTCAAAAAATCTCAATAGATTGTTGTCCGAATCTGAACTGTTTGTTAGACTGTCTGTTAGCTGATCGTTATCAGTTCACTGAGAGAATACTAATACCGATAAAGATATTGCTTGAAGAAATTATGCACACATAAAAAGTCTAGCTGTATTTAAAAGTATGGAAATTAGTTTTACTGTTGTACGTGTGAAAATTAGGACTAGAAAACTAAAAAAGTGAACCACGAAATGAAACAAAATCAAATTTTTCGACTCGGTAAGAGGACACGTAACACAGATGTATTCGTATCTCGTATTCATCCGGGCATCGGGAAATCTTTTAATCTCGAAGAAATACTAATTTCGTCCAACGAGTACATACGAGACTCCCTAACGATTTTATCAATCTTCGCCGCGAGATGGAACCGGTTGTAAAGTTGTCGACGGGTCCTATTCCAGTGAGGGGAAGCGCATGAGCGCGTGGACGAGGCAAAAATTACGAGCGCGTTGACAATGTGCTCGCCCGGCCAAAGACTTTGGCGAGATTCCCGGACTCGAATTCGATGGCGCGTTTAAGCCGATACGGTGACGAACGACAGGCGCGCGAAATTACGCGGCCAACGACTCACCCAATCGGGTAGGCCCATCGAGAAGCTTCTCGCTCTCGCGCCATCCAAGAATTTTCATCGTTCGATTTCGACGTCTATGTTTACGCGAGCTTCGTTGATTTGTTTTGAGAGGGCGATTTTCACGGCTGTCGTCAATTATCCGAAACTAACGAATTCACGTAAACACAACCGACAGTATGATTTGCGATAAAGAATTTGTTTAACGATGGGTCGGATAACATCGGATAACAAGTCATCGTCCGAGTTCCATAACCGCTGGGATCGATTCGATAAATCCCAGAAAGAAAAGCAATCCCCCTCGGGACGTGTATTTACTCTCTAGGTAAAAATTCTCTATCCGCGAATCTGAGCTCGGCACGTACGATCGAGGCCGGATCAACGACGATTGACGCGGCGAACTTTCCAAACGGCGCGATTATCTTAACGATCGCTCAACCGCATACCATCACGCGATGTTATTCGTCGGAATTAAATATAACGCACACATCGTGCTCGAGCGTTTATTGAATACGCTTCGCAATTAAAACACAGGCGATCGCACACGTAGTCGTGAAACTTTTCGACCGAGCGAGAAATACCAATGCGAGCCCGGTATCTCGTGCTATCGAATGCAATTCGCGCAATTTTCTCAGCGGTACCCGCGCATTACCGGGCTCGAGGTAATTTTCGCGGTGCTCGCGAACGGACAAAGGCCCTCCTCGCCCACGTTTTCTTTCAGTGCCGGGTTTTTAAGGACAGATCGGGGCTGCCGATCGAGGGACAGGTAGCCAATTACGTCCAGCTGCGAAGCGCTCTCCCC
>NCVS01000436.1:293753-309926 GCA_003055095.1 Goniozus legneri | reverse complement strand
TCTCTCTCTCTCTCTCTCTCTCTCTCTTTCTTTCTCTTCTTACCCTTTTTACTCGCGAGAATTTCAGAACGCGTTCGCGTGCAAGGAGTCCCCTCTGCACGAACCAGGAAGTGCACTTTGCGAAATCGCTCAGCTCTCTTTTCGCTGTTGAGGAACGCGAAGAAAAAGAAACCCCCTGTGTAAACGAGGGAGCGAGAGGTGAGTCAACGTACTCGATCGTACGTACCGAGTTTTTGAATCTCGGTGTTTAAGATTTCAAGCGATAGCAACGCTGTATCTTTGTGACGAAATTTTGAGTATACGAATCGACACCATTGTCAAGACGAACGATATAGCGTATATCGAGATTATCGCGTACGAGCGACAATAACATTAACAGCAACATTAAGCGTTTCGAAGATTCGCGATAACGCTGTAAGAATTATCGACTCTCGCGCAGCCAAATTCGATTATCGATCGGTTTCCATATCCGGATTTGAAATCGGATTTGATCTCGAAAACGATTATATTTTTCATGGCGTGACCGAGATAAGATTCCAAGATCATCGCATCTTCTCCGATTGAATCGCAAATCCGAGAAGAGGAGTAAATAAGAGCGATAATTTGTCGATAGACGTCAATTGATGAGTATTTATTTTTCGGCGGAATAGTTTGACAAATCGGCAGTCGCGGTTTGCGCGATCTCTCGGTTCGTCAAACGAGAACAGTCTCGCGATAGCTCGTTGGTAATTGAAAGGAATGCTGCGAGCGGGCACGGGAGAGAGAAAGAGAAGGAGAGAATCGTCGGCTGACTATTAATAGATTTAATAGAGACACGCTCATTGAGGAGGGGGTTGCTCAAACGCTGCCGCGTCGGTATTTAGCGATATCTTTTGCCCGCGACGTTTGCCGACGCGACGAAATCTCCTTCCGCTCGACGAAGCGACATTTTTTCCACCTCTCGTTCGCTCATCTTTTTCGTCGCGTCTCGACTTCTCTTCATTCAACGCGTTCTCTATACAAACGGATACTGTAAGTAAAATTTTTTCGAATGTACGCAATATTTATTAGCATACGTTCAAATGAAAGATAAAACAATTGTTCGAATTGCGGATACCAGTTTCATATAAACTAACATTGAATTATTTTCAACAACAATTTCATCAAATTGAATATTAATTTGAACGTATGCAAATAAATATTGAGTACACTCAAAGAAATTTTCTCTCGGTAATACGCGATTTGTCGGAAACTATAACTCTTTACTATTTCTAAACGGTGAAAACTTTTCGACCGACTCTCGTTAATTCGACTAATTGCTTCCAACGGATAGAGCGAGCGAAAAGTTAAGAATTTCACGTGGAAGATAAAAATCTGGCAGAGCGGAGTAATAGGAAAAATATAGAGTCGGTCGCGTTATAGAGCGTCTTTTCCTCCTCGAGTTTCTCGAGCAGTGTAGGAGTAAAGGTGAAGGAGAGAGGGAGGGAGAGGTTGTGCGAAGAGAGGGCGCCGCGGAACCGCGCGAGGAAAGCATGGCCGTCGCCGTGTGTGGCTTCGAGCGTAGCCCCCTCCCCTCCCTGCCTCCCACGCGCCTCCGCGTGCTCGCTGGCGCGATATTATTTACGATTTTTCTTCAAGCACGACCATTTTCGCGGCTCTTTTCTCTTCGCTTGCGCACCCCTCCGCGCGCTCCTTCCTTTTTCCAAAGCGTCGCGACGCCCGCCTCACGGTTCGTCTCTCGTGCCTCGCCTCGCGACTCGCCTTTAACGAGCCGCGACGTGCCTTAACGTTTCAATTAGGCCACTCGTCGCGAAAATTTACCCTTCGGGTCGCTCGTGATTCTCGAAACGAGACTGTACACTCTCTCGTGGCGATATTCGGAATTGACTCTGCATTTCTCGAGGATCGTTAGTCGCGATTAATCAACACCTCGCTTATTTCCATCTTGTCTAAATCTCTCCGACGAGAGAGAAGGAGAGAGAGCACGACGATACATTTTCTACTCCGCTAATCACCCAAGAATTATTTCTACCGCCGAGACGTGTTACACGGGCTCATACCAGTCCGTGGTTTAATCGTAGCGCTTTGTGAAAATTTTCACCCGGTGAGATAATTACGAGAGAATTATCGTAAGAAGAGCTTTGAAGCTCGCACACCCGAAGGGGAGGACGTTTATCGGCCGAGCCGGACGAGACAAATTTACGGATATATCGCGGTTCTCGAGTCGCGCGTGTTTGGCTGCCGTCCAACAGCATCGCGTACACCACGGCGCGTCGAATATGCGTGAAACGCGCTCGATACTGGAAACAATGTCGGACGGCTAATTTTCTATAAACACTGTTCGAGCGAGAAAGTAAAATAGGGGAGGGAGACTCAAACTCAATAGCATTAATTGACCGATCCGATGGGCGAGCGGTCAGCCATGATAAATCATCGTGGACGAGCGCGGATCGTAGTCGAGAGGCACTTTTTTCTGCTTTTCAACGCGGGTATAAAAAATCTCAAGGGTAAAAAAGAATTCCAATGAACGAGGAGAGAACGGCCATGCGTCGCGATAAAGTTTCAGCTTAAAAGAACCAGCTAGAGATCGCGGTGGTTAGGTTATGAATTATGACGTGATGCTTGTGAGAAAGAGAGAAAGAGGGGAAAAAGAAGTGGAAAGATGAATCGGCTCGGTCGCGAGGAGGTCGTTACCGGTCGCGCGAGAATACAAGACGCTAGGAACACGAAAAAGAGACCAAGTCGACTTTAATGGCGATAAAAAAACATGCTCGAATGGAGGCGAAAAACCGAATGAATCGAGGCTATAAAACCGAGAAATCCGAGTGCGAATTTCTTTTATCGTAGCTCACGTTAACGAATATTTCCGTGCCCTGTCGCGATTGACTCGTCGATTCGAGAGAAACCAAGCGGGTATTCCTCGCACGATATTATTTCGCCCACATCGCGCTCGCTTTCGTCGAACGACAAACAAGTCACGCTAATTCGACCCTTTAAAACCCGCTGGAAAACGACGAACGACGAGATTTATAGCGCCTTCGCGGTTGGTAAATTTCTGACGCTCATACGTGAAAAACGATCGTGAATTTCGAAATATCTCGCGCGAGCATGAATCTCCCAACCCCATTCGCGATTCGTAAAGTCGCAAGAGGGAGAGAGCACGGCCACCGACATTGCGGAATTTTAACATTGCGTCGTTGCGCATACCACCGTGTATCGTGCCTCCTCAGTTCCTCGCTTCTCTTTTTTGTTTTTCTTTTATTTTCTTCTTCGTATTTTTCCGCCCCTGTCTAACCTAGAGCGGTTTATTTTCAGCCGGTGTTGAAAATCAGCGAATTGGCTCGGACGAGTCTCGATCTCGCATGCCTACGCTGCGGATTGTCGAAATCGTCTTACGGGTATTGTTTCGAGAAGAAGTTGCGCTGCGTCGGAATAAGAGCCAAAATTGAACGACGCGTGGACGAGAAACCGAGACGAGTCGCAACGAAGTGAGACTAAAGTGTATAAATGAGCCTCGGGTCTGCGTCGAGTGGTGGACGATAGCTCGCGCCTGTTTGCTTTGGATCCCGCGATGCCCGCTGTTATAAATCGGTGAGCGAGCGTAATGACGCCGAGAGAAGAAAAGAGAGGAAGCGATGAGCCGAGAAGGAAGGTGGAGAACACCAGTAGCGGCCCCGCCAGTCGGCTCAAAAGAGTCCGACTCTCTGGCCCGGGAGGTAATTGCCAGGACGTCTCTTCGCACCTCATCATCATCATCGGCCGGGCCTCGATGTTGTCGTCGTATCTCGCGCAAACCCGCAAAGACCACCCGCTCGCGACCACCAAAATCCACCCTCGAATACACCCGCTTATTTCATCTTCTGCTTTCGCGAAATTGTCTTTTCTGAAGTAACTTTCAACTATTAAAAGGGAGATAAACTAGAACGTTCGAACGAGGCATTTAACCCTTTTTAGACGAACTCAATAAAGTAGGAGCTGAGTTACGTTTTCACTGCGAACAAGATTACATTGCTGATACAACACGGTCAATTTTGGAGAACAAGTTGTTTTTTTAATCATTATTTTATTATTGTGAAATATGTCACAACAACATGTTGGGTTGACGAATTCACTCAATAGGTAGGTACAATAATGATAACTTTACAGTCTTATACGTTGTGACTTACTACATATTTGTGAAAATACAGTACGTACAGAATTGTCTCGAAAGGGGTAAAGGAGGAGCGGATCGAATCGAGGTCTAGGTACCAAAGAGAAGAAACGCGACGAAGCGTTCGAGGAATGTTCGGGCCAGTGCCATTCCGCGCTGGGTGAAGAGAGACCACACGCGCGCGATGCGCCCGATATGCGAGCTACTCCTTGACGGCCAAACGACTATTGTGAAATACGATAATGCTCGACGTTCCCCGCGTCCCGAACTTGTCGCGTTTACGCGCCGCAACACGGAAGAGCGATCGTCGCGCGAATACATGCGCGTGTACGTGTCACGACTATTTTCGCCGCGCGTCCTCGCGTAGAGCGCGACCGAAATAACGGCGCTGATTTATCGGCTACTTTCGATTCCGAATCTCCATACCTACAGAGGATTCGCTAAGGGGGCGGACCTCCTGGACGATATACGAAACTTACCAACTGATTCTGATAGGCCGTAACGGCGGTGAATATAGCCTCCGGAAATATGAAAGTCTTGTGCGGCTCCTTCTCGAGGTCGACGATCGGTTTCATCGGGCCCGAGTCCGGTCGCTTCACCAGGTGGATGCGGGGCTGGTACTTGTGCATCGAGTTCAACACCAGCTGGAACACCATTCGCCGATTTATTAGACATATTTTTTGAAGGAAAATAAAAAAAAAAAAAAAGAGACAAAACACACTCGGGGCAAAATTCGGCAGAAAAACGAATGATTTCCTGGGGAAGTCTTTGTTTGGACGGGCTGCAGGTGCGATCGAGTTTGTTTGCACTCGTTGAATTTTACGATTGTTTTGGCAAAGTGTCGTCATTTCTTTTTCTTCTCGTTGGCAAGGTCGGCCCAGGACGGATCGATAGACGCGCGAGCGAGATTAAATCGAATTCCGCGCTCGAATCCAGTCATCTAACTTCAGAGTGATATGTAGCATTCATAATAAAGCGAGCGAGAGAGAACGGAGACGGTAGAGGGTGAAGCGAACTCAAACGGAAGAAAAAGCGTATGAATTAGGAGCGTTTCGATATCTCAAGCTCTCGAGCATTCTCGCGCGCCATTCAAAAGAATCACTTTGCCGCGCGTCTGGCAGCGTGTAACACCCTGAATACGAAATGAGTACCGTGAAGAAGAGAGCCAGCGCGCGATCGGAGTTCCTATTTACGTCAGTCATCCGATGAATTAAGGAGCGCGGACGGAGAACGAGGGGGTAGAAAAGAGCGGAGGAACCGAGCCACACTCGGAGAACTGGATTGACTGACAACGCGCGAGCAAGAGTGGAAAAGAGACGAAACGCGTATAGCAAAAGATGGGAAGAGAGACGGTGACCGAAAACTCGGAGATATTTCCTCCTGAATAAAAAATGACCAAAGGTCGAAATTGTCCAATTACTCGGCTCCATCCGAGCGCTTTACTTTTCCCTTAAACTCGATTTAATCGAATTCGAAGTGGAGACCCTTCTCTCCGTAACCTCGTTACCACCCGAGTCACCGATTCCCAAATTTTTCATTCTTTCGCGGCGCTACTTATTTCCGTTGGAGAAAATTGGAAAAATCTTGATCCACTCACGTGTCCATGCCTGTCCATGTCGTTGTTCGTTAGCTTGACTTTCTCGAAGGAGACGACCTGCTTTCGCAACTGCTCGCCCGTAAACGGCGAGTCCGGATGAACGTAGAGTCGAGGCGGCGCCGGTGGATCCGCCTTTCCCGCTACCAACCAGCAGCTACGATGATAAGCGTATCTGTACCTCTTGTTGTCCACCGGCACGATATCCATTAGCACCGCGTATCGGCTCTCGGGTTTTACACCGCTGAACGACACACGACACGTTGGGAACATTCGCCTGGAACAAAATAATTAAATCAAGTTTCGTTTAATTTGTTTATTTTACTTCCAACGTTCAAATTCACCCTCGAATTGAAAATTACGATCGGTTTTTCAATCGTATTATAGTTTTTATTTTGTTTCATTTAATTGTTGATTACAGTGTTGTTATTTTCACAAATACGACAAAAAAACCGAACTTTTATGCAATTCTCAAAAAAATAGAGGGGACAGTTATGTTTTTCAAACGAGTATATCTTGGCTGAAAATGATTAAATTCGATCGATTAAGCGATCATTTTAAAAGTCGATTCTTCCTTAACCTGATCACCGACTTAATTCGCTTCAATCGTTTTTCATTCAAATTATAATCTTTTGAGAATGACGAGAGCGCTCTTTAATCGTTTTGAATAGTATACATAAATACATCATTCGAGTACAAACATCGCACGATAAGTCTAAGAAATTGTTTAAATTCGAGCAAACAGCCGATCAAATTTACCGCACGGTCGAAATTAGCTAGGTTAGAAATTCTCACCGCACCACTCCTATTTACACCGTACAGCAAAATCAAGAGCCCGCGTATCCCGATGTATGGAAAATTCGTCACGTAGAGAGCCGACCCTCGTGCGTAATTACAAACCGAAACTGGTTCGCCGTTGCGGATCGCGCCCTTGTCGTACACGGCCCGGGGAAAATTATATTCGCGAACGGCGGCATAACGCGAGACACCCGGGGTCCATTATTACACGGATCGTTATTTCGCAGTCGACTGCCGTTAATGTCGACGGCGGGAGAGCGAGCCGATGAAATTACAGTGTCGATTAACGACGCAATGAGTCGACAAATTCTGTCCGTCTCCGATGTATAAAATCGTTTAGGATAATGCGTCTGAAGCTACGCTCCGAAAAAAAGTATTTAGAGGAAGAGAGAGAGAGAGAGAGAGAGAGAGAGAGAGAGTTAGTATATACACATACACCAACAAGAAAAAAACTGCTGAGTTTGCGGTAATAGCACGTGATAACTATATCCAAGCGCTGAATTCGTCGAGTGAGATTTCGCTCCTTAACGAGCGAGAACTGTACGTATGTATAGACGGCTGAAAATCTCAACCCATTCACCTTGAGCTTCCTTTAATAAGTGGCTAATGAAACACGTAGAAGCAGTTTTCCCGAGAAACACAAACGGAAACACGCCCTTAACACGGGCTGGCGAAGACCTCTGAGAGGGGGGGGGGGGCATATACGCGGGGGGACCCCGCGTGAATGTTTTGCCTCGGAGGCCAAACATTAATACCGCGTGTCGGAACCCCCGCTGGCTCGACCACTAAAACGCGGGGACACCCGCCGATCTTATCTCCGTCTTCTCCTCCTCGGTCCTTGTCGACTCGGTATGCATTCATCCGTGGCAGCGCCAGCCCCGGCCCCTGAGTAATGCTTTTATTTATCAAGCCGTCCTTTGTTAATGAATTGAACTCTCTCGCGTAAGGTGCCTCACCCCTTCCCCTCTCGCTCTTTCTCTCTCTCTCTCTCTCTCTCTCTCTCTCTCTCTCTCTCTCTCTCTCTCTCTCTCTCTCTCTCTTTCTCTCTCCTTCACTCTCGACCGTTCCCTATTCGCGACACGGACGAGATGAGAATTCCTAGCTTTCTTTCCGCTCCTTTTTTCGACACCGGATTATTCTTCCCGTCGTCTCGAGTTCGACAATCGATAAAAACGACAAAGCTGTTCGAGATTCAAATTCGAATCGACCACTCTCTCGACTGGGATCGATGTCTACGCGTTACGTCATCGCGATGATTTCGCGCGACCTTCGTACCGGCCATTGCGATGACACGAAATTAAATATTCCCGAGACGAGCCGTACCCGATCGCACCGCACGGCGCCAGAATATTTGAGATCGCTATCTCGGCTAGATTTCATTAGTATAAAGCTCGTTAAGTACGCTTCTCGGCTTGTACTCTACGATTTGGAATCGCGATAAGCGCGAGAGACGCGAATAAGGGAGAGAAAAATTGCGCAGACGTATCGGATTTGAATGAGGAAAATCGCATTCCGGGAGGAGAGAACGCGGAGGTGAAAAGTGGGAGGAGCGAATAAAAGTGGAGAATCGTGAAAAGGGGCGTACTCGCTAGGGGGTAGACAGGAGGGAGAAGGGACGATAAAACGGTAAGTTGACGGGTGAAGTGTGCGACGACCAGAGTCTCGACGCAGATCTAATTACCGACGCGAGTAACCGTGCACTTCTCTCTCCCTCTCTCTCGTTCTCTCCATCTTTGCCGCGATGCACGATTCGCTCTAAAATGTTGCTCGTCGCAGCGGGTGATTAGGCAGGCGCCTCTTATTACTCTGACTAATTGTGTGATATACACCCTGACCTCCTCCTTCGGACTGTCAACCACACGCCAATCTACGTTTTCCTTATTGTCGCGATAATTATTTGTCCTTTTCTTCAAGCCGTTCGGAAAAAGATGGAAACAGGGTACATATGTATGTATGTTAGTGGCCACTGTACCACTTATAGTTACGTTAAAATTTATATCGATTATGTATCAATTGGCTCTTACTATAATAGCTTATAAACCAGCTTATAAACCATTTATACAACTTGATAACGTATCAAAATAATGCGTCTTAGGCCATTACTGACGCCACAAGCTTATAGAACAATTTAATTTTATTACAGTAAAAAAAGTTGTGAAGGGTAATGAACTCATACATGTGATTCATTGATTTCTTCTTACCAAATATTATGATTAAATTAAATTTCGATTAAAAACACGATGGTACTTATTTATTCATTTCTGACTATATTTGCAACGGGTAATGATAATAAAAACGACTATCACATAGCGATTTTTTTATAAGATCCGACGCGCGCTCACCGCTCGATCAATTTGTTCGGGTGGAATGATACTCTGCGTTTGGATAGGAGTCGTTGGGGGATATAACAACTTGTTTAGGGTGGCAAAACGGTTCGTCCCCATCCAACGGAGTTCACCCACTCGCGTTCGTGACCTGCTCTGATTGAATTCGTAGCGCGTGCGAGAAGGAGCGGCGTAGCGGAGGGATCGCGAGCGTAATGAGAAAGAGTCAATGGGTCCGGGGCTCCGCGATAAATGGAGACATTGATCCATTAGCGCGACGACGTCCCGCGGGACGAGCGATCCGGGCATCTGCCGTCGTATTTCGGAAAGGAGCCTTGTAATTGTAATCGCCGAAAGCCAAGGGTATAATTTATTCGAGGCCGGAGCCGGCGTTGTCTCGGCAACGTCTCTAAAACTTTCAGTGGGTTCGTTCTTTACCGGATGAAACTCGGAACTCGATTACTCGCCGATGATGATTTTTGCATCGACCGGCTAAATCCGTTTTATCGCGATGCGAGAGAAAGAAAGCTAGTAATAGACTCGTAAATCAATCCAAGAGTTTAATTCCGCTGGTCGTATTAGCGGCAGGAAGTGTTTGACGTTTTACGAATTATTTTGTAGGAGAGCGAACACCGGAATCCGTGTAAGCGTATTATTAGTCGCGTTCGAGCCACCGACGTACGTACGTACAAAATGTGGACGTTATAAATGAGAATCTTTTGTGTGTATACCTTCCAGTTTTCGTAATGATCATTTCCGTGCCCAATTCGTTAAATTTGTCCCAGAGCTCCTTCGTATCGAGATGACACACGACGTTCCAGAGCTCCTCGCAGTTGGAGCGCTCCTCGAGGTTCGGGTTCGGCGGGGAGGCGCCCTTGCCGCTTGTGCTTCCGGTGTCGTCGGTCTCCTGCTCGTCCTCCATGTCGATCGTCTCCTGCGACGACGCCGGCGGTCCACGGCCCACGCCCGATCCGCTCGCTTCCCTCTCTGCAAACGCGAACAACCAGGATATTCCTCGTTAGAAGGACATTAGTCAAAACAGAGGAGCAAGAGTGTTTTGTTTCGTGTCAGATAGGTTGACCGATATATAATGGCGATAATTAAGGACGCATCGCTCCGGAGTAGTGAAAAAATCGTAACTCTAGAATGACAAATTGGCGATCGGGAGAATCCATAGCTTCGCGACGTGGAAAGAAGAAAAAAAATATGAGAATGAAAAACGGACTGCGGAATTACCAGCGGTATGGAAATAGAAACGTGTACTACGTGAAAATGACGAGCGGGTTAACGATTAACCGGTGGAAAGAGTTGGAGTCGTGGATGAAAGAAAAAACTGAGAGAAGAGCGAGCGAGTCAAATTCCCGAGAGACATTTATCACGCTCGTGTCGTTGACGCTCGTTTTTTACGCGCGGTATGAGCGTCTCGTTTACGGAAATAGTGCGACGTGGCGTCTCGAGAAAAGACCGAGAATCCTATGAATGAACGGAGTCGAGTCGTTCCGATGAATGAATTCTCGAAGGTAGGTCTTTCAAGATCGACGTCGTTACAAATCCGATTTGATTTATTCAACGCCTCTATACCGAACGGCCCAAATAAACAATTTTCGAAATTCTCGTCGTTAATTTCGATTTTACGTGTGTGTACAACGATAGATCACTCCTCGCGTTTGATATAATGTCGCGGGTGAGTTACAAAATTCAATTCGACTCGTTAATTCGAGAAGCACCCGAACGAATCCAGGTGTGAAATCGACCCACCGGAGAAGAGTCGTGCTATCGCAGGTATAGTACAACTATACAACGCTTATATACATATAGCGTTGTAAATAAACTCGGGTGACGATTTGTCTTCCCCTTAATAAATTCGATCGAGCTAAGACGTTATTTCTTCGCTCGATTAAAATATTAATCTAACGCCCAATGTAGCGCGAACGCTTAAATCAAATTGCAACTCGCTATAACGTTGAAATCGATGGCGCGAGGTGCAACGAGAATTACGCGCATAGCTCGCCGTATCGATGATTCGACCGATAAGAGGCGCGTCGACGATCGTAACGTTTCTGTCGACTACTTTTTCTCAGTCGTTCTTTCAACTCCAACAATTTGCGGCGAACATAATCGCGTTACAAATCGGTACATTGCGAGCCTCGCTAATTAATTATTGCATTAAAATGATCGGCGCGGGAGACGCGAGGAAGCGACGTGTTGCGTGAGCGCAATCTCGCGAAATCTTTTCCCCGCTATTGAAAAGTTTCCAGCGGCGTGTCCGCGCTCGGGTTATTGTACAAGAGCGCCTGTATATTTACGTACACGAACCACACGCGTATTATATTCCCCGTAGATCGACACCCGCCGATAGTGAATTACTGTAATTCGAGTGCCAAAAGATTAGAGAGAATAATGGAAACGCTCGCGAGGCGATGAAACCTCCGTTTCTCTCGCTTTTTCGGCCTACGCGTTTTACACCCAAACGGTCATTGCTATTATTCAACCTGTGGTTTCCCAAGTTAGAACATTTGATCTGCTCTTTGTCTGAATTTTAACGGCTTCTTATTTGTACCGTCCGGTAACTCGTACTCGAATTTTTCCTTTATGTGTAAGAAAAATCGGTTTTTTTGTCGGATTTGCAAAAATCGCGATTAAAACCCTAACCCGTTTGAATTTCCTAAGCGTCCGGCTAGTCGATAAAAGTGGCGCGAGAGAGGTTCGATTCGTTCTTTTCGGTGCGCATACGAGATAGCGTACGTAGCACCTTCCAATTATACGGTGAAACTCCCGAAGCTGGCAGATGGACACGGCAAGAGCGAGAGTCGGTACGCGGCTCGTAACTGCCCATTACCGAGTTTATTACGGTTTTCTCGAGCTCGGAGCTCCCGTTCGATGCTTTATCCACACCGCGACTCGCAGGCACGCACGTGGCGCGAATAGAGCAGCGCGATGCGTTCGCCGATACTATAAGAGCGTCTTTTATCGGCCGGTTTCTCTCTGAAGAGTTTTATCGCCGCGAAACGCAAATACGGAATTCTTGACGAGTACGAGAGTGGAAGAAAAAAGCAACAGACGAGAATGATCGATGACGGGTGAGGCGGGTTCCGTTCATCGGTAAAGTGATTTCAAAGCCAGCGGCTCTTTAATGGCTCCATCGTTTCCGTTCGTCTAGCGAAAATCCCCCGCGAAACCTCGCCCAAATTATTACTCTCGCTCGTTAAGTCACTTCCACGTGGTAATAATACTCGCAGGTGTCGAAACGATTCCTCTTCCTTTCCTTTCGGTCGTTGGACGATCGGACGATTAAAATCGTATTACGGCGTCGTTTGGACGATACAGCTGCACCGAGTTCGCTATCAAAATTTCGATTCGGTGGGGAGGAGAATATAAAAATGAAAACGGGAAAACGCAAAGAGCGCCGCTGCTGTTCTCGATAAGTCGCGAGAAAAAGGGAACCGCTCAGCGGCGTTTTGCCGGCCGTTTTCCGGCGCGTTATTATGCCGCGGCACGACAGGGCCCTGCCGTTAAACCGCGGCTCTCTCATACGTCCGTGACGAATCACGTGTTATGGCTACCATACAAACCCACGAGCGACTATCCTTCGCCAGAATCGACCATGTTCGCTTTCCGCGGAATGGTTCGCTGCGCACTTACATTACACTCTTCAGGGAAATTAATGGGACAGTTATCGTTTTCAGGTAACTACACTCCTCGACAAAATTAAAGGAGCAATTATCATTTTTAAATGACTGTATCTCAGTTGAAAATGATCAAATTTAATCAATCGAGTGATGATCGTTTTAAAACTTGAATCTTCCTTTTTAAAATGATCATTCACAGATATGATTCAATATGTGATTTCTCATTGATACAACCGTTTAAAAATGACGAGTGTCCCCTTAATTTTTTCGAGTAGTATATGTACATCTATTCTCGCTTTTCTCTCATTTCTCAAATCGATTCGGATTTATTTACTCAGCCGATGCGATGATTTGACGCAGATGGCGAGCCACGGTTAAATTGACTCGTTTCGCTTGCGCCACATGTGACGAGGTTTCTCTCTCGCTCGCGCCCTCGCATAATTGGCTCTAACGGCCGCCATCGACGCGCGCGCGCGAGCGCGAGCCACTCGACGTGTGCGGTCTAACGCGCGATTTTTATTTAACCCAGTCAACGGCTGCGTTAAACGAGCGCCCAGCCGGATGACAGCTATTCGCCCTTTCTCCCTTTCTCCCTCTCTCTCTCTCTCTCTCTCTCTCTCTCTCTCTCTCTCTCTCTCTCTTTGCTCTTTTCGACTTTACGAGGACGAGCGCTAGCTGCCGCGCGACGCAACTCAGTGAATTACGATCCCGAGAGCGGATCAAAAGCGAAACCGGAAGGAACGCCGATTGATTCTCCAGCCCCCAATTTGCGCGATATTTCGAATTATTATTATACAATAACGCGAGTTTCGCGCGAGCAGCTCTCGTTCGAGGCGCACGCGAATCCCAAAGAATGCGTAATTTTTCTCCACCCTCGAACTCTCTCGTCAACGGCGTGATAACGCGATATTCGCGTGCTCGACGATAATTATCGCAATGTGTATGGGCACCGAGGCGCGGCGCGCGAGCACGGGCAAATTACAACGTCGGCGAGCGGGTTTGATCGGTGCGAACCTTCCTCGCGAATATGCGAGAGGCTTAAGGAGCGTACATTAGTCACGTTAGGGCGAACGATCGTTCTCCTTCTCTCTCTCTCTCTCTCTCTCTCTCTCTCTCTCTCTCTCGATCTCTCCCCGCCTTTTTTCCTCGTCGCAGGAATAGAAGCATCGAGGAAAAAACTCACTGGCGACATCCAATAAAGTCTCTTTACGTCTCGGCTCACTCGTATACCGACACGTGTTGTCTCGCTCGTTATAAACTGCAACTGGTCGGCGAGGAAAGGGAGGAGTGCGACTTTACGATTCTCCACTCTCGACTCGCCTCTTGGCACACGTAACGAAGACGTTCTCGCGGATTTCGACCACCCCGGCTTCTCATCGGATCCCCTATAAACCTTGTCTTTTTCGAAATATAGCACGGCGGAAGAGTCTTCCAATTATCGAGTTTGCATGTTTGTTCGCGGGCGATATACGGGCCACCGGAAACCACGATGAGTTACGAGCGCTGGCGGCGCGAGCCGAAACAGCCCACGACCGTGAATCAAGCCGCAATTAGTCGCGACAATGCTCGCGTAATTGGATAACGAAATCCCTAATGAAATGCACGGATTCTGCTCTATCGATCTATTTTTTTTATCGCTGACCTTTCGAGAATAGTCCGTTTCGTACATCGCCGGATCAAATATTCGAAATGTCCTCGACATTTTTTCCGCTTGGATATCAGCTCGGTCACCGGCTATGAAAATTTGGTAATCGATGGAAATTCGTTTCGGAATTCGGTAGGCCGTTCGAAAAAAAAAAACAAGTTTTGTGGATAACGCGAAGTCGCAATATGACGGTACTTGCGCACTACCCGAGAGATGTAAACAAACGTTCGCGATATCCGATCGCGATAGATTTTATTTTCCCATCTCCGATCTCTCGCTTGCCATCGCCAACCTCCCACTCCCACGCTCGTGACGCTCTTTCTCGACGATCGATCAATCTGTCGACAGGTAATTAAAACGAGCACTTTGTTTGTTTGAGAATAACGCGAATCGATCTCTGGCAGCGTGCTGCATCCCGAGATACTCTCATTCGTATACACGATGCGTAGTAGGAGCCTCGAACCGAGTGCATGAAAAAAAAAATGCATTCGCAATCGATAATTATCGATCATATACGCGTACATACGCTACACATATATGTAGTACATATACATATACGTGGTAATTGATCATTGAATTATTTATTTTTCGTACGAAGAACGTTTAAAAATCGATCTAAGAAAATTTTGAGCGTCATCTTATTTACTTGAAACCAAAACTTCTTCTCGCAATGCAAACTAGGTAATCGATCGATAATCGATTGTAAAAATGTCTTATATTGCATTAACGGATAGCCAAGCAGCGATACGCGTTATGCGTATCGATAAAACCTGGATCGATATCGATGACGTTCGCGGTGATTTTATCGCGCGCCAAAAGTGGAACGAAAATTCGATCCATCAAAAATGCCTCGCACGAAACGCGACTGCGTAAACTCTGATTACGAATTCGCGAGAGAACGAAAATCGAATTATCGAGAGCGGTGTGTACCTACTCCCCCTCGCTTCGATAACAATCGTGATGTGTATGTAAGAATCGAGGCGAGATAAACACCTCGTATCGGAATAATTTTTCGCTAATTGCGATTAATCGATATTCGCTGGTATAAGGAGTCCAGGATTGGGAGATTAGTCCGGCGCGAGTCAACGATCTACCGAACGTTCGAACCCTACGTATCGAACGGTCGGGAGAGAAAAAATGAGGAGAAGATACGACACCGGAGGATATAGGTGCTAACTATGCTCTCTCTCTCGCCTCGACGACTAACGCATCATCCACACCTACTCGCTCGCATATAAACGAGCCTTCCGCACAATGCCCGACGTTTATGCGTCCGCCCCGATCCGAGGAATCGTAGGGAGCGAGAAAGAAAGAGAAAGAGAGAGAGAGAGAGAGAGAGAGAGAGAGAAAGGAGAAAAATTCGAGCTCGTTCCACGAAGGAATTTTTGTCCAATATTTTACGATTATGGAAAAAAGGGGTAGTTTTCGGAGCGATATCGTATAACGCGTGATTTTAGGAGATCGACTCGCGAACTCTCCTCGTGGGCGACACTCGGGGCACACCCAATAAACACGCTTCCACTCACTCGCCTACCTGAGTGGTCCTTATCTCGGACGAGCATCGGGCATCCGACTGCTCGTTTGTTTACAAAACATTGCAATTTACCAGGAACGGTTTATTAGGCTCGACCAGATCTCCGCGCGTTTGGAATTCCATTAGAAGCGGCGAGTCCGCGCGATAATAAAAACAAGGCATCTTTTTATCGCTGTCAATTACATTAACGATAATCGATCGTGACGAGATTGTATCGGAATCGTTATACCCTCTAAGAAAAAGCACTCGACGTTGGGATATATCGGAAATGAATTACCATCGATTCGTTCTTGGTAAATAAGTTCCGGAATATTCTTTCTCTGTCTCTCTTTCGTTTCAACGGTGAAACTATCATCTCGATGCCTCGCCCCAGCGATTCGTGGCGCGCGATCTCAGCGGGTCCCAGCAGATTCCAGACGGCTGCTCGTAACTTTACGCTCGGTCGACGAGCTTCTAGCCTTAACTAAGTCATTGGCTATTTATTACGGTTGACAACCCCGACCGAAACTCGCTTACTCCC
>NCVS01000436.1:271530-293722 GCA_003055095.1 Goniozus legneri | reverse complement strand
CTCTCTCTCTCTCTCTTTTCGATTTTCGTCTTTTTTTTCGACACGTTCGACGGATGTAAACGAGCTACCGTTCCTCGCGCGCCCAGAACTGACCTGTCAAGAATTTTTCTTTTTTCTCGCCTCTCGATTTCTCGCTTTGGAGAGTCGATCGTGAATAAGATTCGAGAGTCTAATTCGCTTCGAACGACATCATGTTGTTCCGATGCCGATTAAACGAACATGTACTTTTCGTAAAAACTAATTTATCCAAATTTTATCTTTCATTCGATTCAGCGATATCGTATACCTACCAATACTATAATTCCAATACAGCAAATAAAATCGCACACTTGAAAAATTGATACTCGCACTCAGCGGAATCACTCCGGTTGGTGTTACTACAATTTTTCGTACTTATATTCGCGATACATCGGCGAAACTTGTTCGCGCCTAATCCGATTCAATTTCGTAGCGGCTTACGAACGTAAATTTGCCGTTTCTCGGCAAGAGCGTGGGCCTGTACCTTCTCGTATGGAACAATCGGCACGAGGTACAGAAAGCCATCGTAAAATTGAAAAACGAAAACCGTACGGGGGAGGAAAAATAAGCGAGAGAATACGTTAAATGCTTAATGTCCCGCGACCGAGCGCATTTATTAAGACGGAAGCCGTTAATTACGACGATCTCAAACAAAAAGCACGGGGCCGTGACCGTCGCGCGCCCATGCTCCGACTTATCGAACATAACGGACGGTGTAACACTCCGCGGAAAGAAGAGGATAAAAGACTCGAGTCGTAAATTCGCGTCGAAATTGTCCCGAGTTCGAAATAAATCCTGAAAAACGGCCCGCTCGCGTACGCAGGGATCGCGCGAGCTCGTCGAGTGTCCCGCGCGATGTGTCGACGAGCGCCACCTCCACCACCAGCGACGCGTAATCTCTCATTTAAATTTCTCGTTCGCACGATTATACCCACCAAAACGGCGGGAGTAATGGCAAAAAACAAACTCTCTCTCTCTCTCTCTCTCTCTCTCTCTCACTCTTCCATATTTTTATTCTCTTTTTTACGAATCAATTAAATCACGCCTCGAGGAGAGGCGTAAGCACGCGGGTGGTGAAAAAATCGTCGCCTTCGATTCTGGTTATTCACTCGCGCGAGAGAGAAAAGGAGAGAAAGAGAAAGAGGAGAGAAGGTGTCCGTCGTTTAACGCCCAAGTTTTATTCGGAAATGGCGCAGAGGCGAGGGGGGAAGAGATCGACCAACTCGAACCGTAAATTTTCGTATACCCGGGGATATCTTCGTGGGCGATTATTCGCCGCGGGCGTCCGAGACGCGCGCGAGCTCGATGATGAAACCGAACACCATCGTCGTCTCATTCGTACGTCTGCTGGACGGACGAAGAGAGAGAGAGAGAGAGAGAGAGAGAGAGAGAGAGAGAGAGACAGCGAGAGAGTCATATACGAAATTCCGATGGGACACCTCACCTGCGACAGTCCGAGTTTGACGCGAGCGGACCGGAGTATACGCTAAATAATTCACCCCACCCCGATAACTATTCACGTTGAAGATCATCCGCGAGAATCGATATCGTGGTAAACTCGAGAACGCGAGCTCGCGATGAATAATAATATCGTATGATTAACGCGTTAGAGAGACTCGTACGTTTGCACAAAACAAGACCCGACATCAAATTAAATATACGCCAAAAAATTGTTTTGTTAAACCAATCAAATATCAAATTCTATATACTGCCAAGACGATATTTTTGACAGTTCGATAAAGTAATCAGACTAACAAAATATTTGTTAAATAAATCGATAAATTTTGCGCTCAAAAGATTTTTCGCTTAACAAAGTGTACTTTTGGCAGTTTAGGACTTTATATTTAATTGGCTCAACAATTTTTTTCTCAACGTAGCTAAACGGACGACGAGGATGCGCTTAAAATGAGTTTAACGGAATTCCACGCATGCTCGCCGAGTCGTCCCGAGGATAGGAATAATATCCCCAAATAAAAGCGACAGCGCGGAGAGATTCGTTGGCATAATAGCCGTTAAATAATTCATTATAGCACCCGGCCGGATCCAGCCTAATCGCTGTATTTCAATTTGTCGCGTAGGTGGATATGTCGATAGACAATTTTTTCTTTCCTATTTCCGTTTGAGGTGTTTTCACCGCAATAATTCACCGTCGCGTTAACGATCCTTAAACGATACTTACAACACGCGGGAGATCGAACTCCCGCGATCGTCTTCCGTGGGAATTTTATGGCAGAAAAATTCGGCAATTTGTCGCGCCCACAGTTCTCGCTATTTATTCGTTCGTTCGGGCAATGGATTAACACTAGATTGACCAGAAATTTGTTTTTCAATGGCAAATTTACATTGAAACCCATCAGATTGCTATATGATAATGTAAATAAGGTGCTATGGTCATGGTAAATCTAGTGTTAACGAAACAGTGTAGGGTAACCTACTCATTAAACAATTTGAGAAGAACCGGGACATAGTTGGCGTTAAAGCGATAAGTACGGTTCGAAGATCGAACGGTTTTCTTTTCTCACCATGCTGGTGTAGTTTTCCGCCGCCGACGGCCTGCTGTGGCGAGTGCCGGTGGTGACGATGATGGTGCTGAGCCGATTGGCTCTGCGACGGGGGTGGTACTGGTATTAGCCTTGGCTGAGATGGCTGAGATTGCTGCTGCTGTTGCTGCTGACGGGAATCCCGCGCCATGATGGCGGCTATGCTGAAGTCGGTGGCGCATGGCCGATTCGAGTTGCAATTGTTGTTGAGGTTATTCAACAAGCTGCTGTTCGGGCTGGACGGACTCGAGCTCTCGTCGCCGTCGTCTCTGGTGCAAGATTGCTGCAGAGGTTGGGCCTGACCGAGTCCAGCGGTCCCGGTTGGGCCCTCGGCTTGCATTTTCCTGCCTAGCAGGTAACCGCGGGTTTCCTCGTCGTCCTCTTCGATGGCAGGGCCGACCCCGCCGGCCCCACCACCCCCGCCTCCTCCTCCGCCCCCGCCACCACCGCCTCCGAACGAAGTCAGCGTCAGTCCGTTTCTCTTCCTGGCGGCGAGACCTCGCGACTCCAGCAACATCACACACACAACCACCGCTCGATCCTACACCCGCGTCCACCGCGATCAGTCCGAACCGTTCTCGACGCGCTGCGCTTGCGAGCCCTTCTCCTCCTCGAGTTTTCTCAAATTCAACGACTGTCACGTCATGTTTAAGCGCCTGTCGAGCGCGCGCGCGATCCTCGCGTCATCGACTCGGCGCAATCACTGCACCACTCTATACTTCCGATGCTCCCTCTATCTTTCTCTCTCTCTCTCTCTCTCTCTCTCTCTCTCTCTCGCTTTCCTAATTTGTACTCTTCGCACTTGTTCACTGACAACAATCGTCGCACAACACTGTTAAGGCCTACGTTGTCGAAAATCGCGATTTCGGTTGAGTGGCGAACCGCGAGAAGAACTGATAGAGAGAGAAGACGCGAAGAGCGAACGTGAAGAGCGACCGGTTGCACGATAGACTGACTCGCGGCGCTGGCTCACTCGACGGCCCCAAACCGAGGCTTATTCTCCTCCTCCTGCGGATCTGGCACCCCTCCCACAGACACGGGTAACGCCAGCCGCTCGCACACACTCATCGGCTAACCGTATCGGGCTCTCTGTCGAGCGGGCGGGGTCTCCGTCCCACCTCGCGGCCCCTCGGCACCGCCTCGCCTTCCTTCGAGGCCACGCCCGGGCTCGTCCACCTACCGTTCCAAATCGCACCTCCGACGCTGGAAAAATCCTCCCCGCGCGTCAACGTATCCTCTGTATCCTCGATCCTCGACCCTTTCTCTATTCTTCTGCCCCTTGCGCGTTAGGTATTAATACTCGGGTATTACTCTAATTGTTATACACCAAAGAATGCCCGTTCCGTCGTCCTCCCTGTCTCTCCCTGTCTCTCCCTCTCTTTCCCTCTCTTTCCCTCTCTTTTCTCTCTCTCTCTCTCTCTCTCTCTCTCTCGCTCCCTGTGCCCGAGTACGAGTCTCTCGAGAGCTCCGGTTTTTTCTTCACCCTCCGTGTCGGCGGCAGCGTTGCGAGAGCGAGGTGACCCCACCCACGGCTCCCTCTTCCTGGCATTATGGTCTTGTACACGAGCGATCGCGCGCGCGCGCGCGCGCGCGACGCACCAGCTGCCATTTTTTTCTCTCCGCGCGTCTCCCTCTCCTCCCTCTGCCGCGCCGATCGCTGACAGGGAGCGCTTTCCTCTCCAGGCTCCGAGAGAGCGGCTGCCTCCCCTTCCTCGCCCTTCTCCACCTCCTCCTCCACCTCTTCTTCTTCTTGCGAGCGCAGAGCTCGCAATTTATTGTTTTACCGGCTCGTAGGAGTATGCGTACATGTATGTGTGTGTGTGTGTGTGGGTGGGTGGGTGTGTGTTTGGGTGTGGGTGCGTGAGCTTGGCTGGGTCGGCCCCCGGTGGCTGGCTCCTAGGCGCCTGGGTTCGCCAAGGTAGGTCGGAGTGGGTGGGTTGTAGGGCAGGCGTTCCGCGATACGCTTGGAAAACGGCCGTCAGCGTCGACTACCGTGAGTGGAAAGAGAGAGAGAGAGAGAGAGAGAGAGAGAGAGAGGGAGAGTCGAGATATGCTACACACTTGGCCGATTATACGCCGAGCTCTCTTATTGTTCTCGACGCTGCTCGCTCTTTGTCCACGACTGACCGGCCATACGCCATCGATTTTCTCCCCACTTGCATATATATATATATATATGCAAGTGGGGAGAAAATATATATATATATATATATAGACACAGTACCTACACTGTGCACATAAGACTCTCCCGTTTAGTTTCCCGCTCTATCGGCGTATGTTTTTCCGAACCCCTATATTAATTAACTTTTTCCCTCTTCATATTCAAAATTGAACTGTCTCTTGCTCGCGTATACTGAGAAAAAAATTTTGTCGCACCAATTGAAAATGCAATCCTATACTGCCAAAAGGATATTTTGTTGGGTGGAGTGAAAATCTTTTGAGTCAAAAATTGAACAATTAATTTGTCAGACTGAAAGACAATTTCATTGAACTGTTAAAATGCATATATGCATTAAATATATTTAATTGGTTTAACAGAATTTCTTTCTCATATAGTATGTAACCTACTCGCGTATCTCGCTGACGGTCTTCCGAACGAAAAAGTTACAGGAGTAACAATATGTACGTATATAGCGGGTAGGTTTGGAATCGCGTCGGCATCAAAGACGAATTGGAAATAGAATTCGCCACCCTGGCTCTGCTACGTCGGCGTTTTTCCCTTCGACTTCCGACCGCGCGCTATAGCTCGGTATATATCGTCTTAACAGCCGTGACACGCGTCGAAATTTCACATTCGACTCTAAGAATAAATTTCAGAGACTATCCAAGCGGTACGCTGGAGAGAGAGTTATTCGTTCATGCACATACGTACACTGTTGACAAAATATTGCTAAGACGATTAAATATGCAATTCTACTGCCGAAAGAGAAGTAAAATCTTTTTACTGAAAAATAGATTGGTTGATTTAGCAAATATGTACATTTTTCAAGAAATTAAAGGAACATTGGTAATTTTTAACCAGCTGCATCTCAGTTGAAAACATGTGAATCGAAAGTTGGAATCGTTTTCTTATAAATGATCTTTTAGTCGATTTTATTTGATCATTTTTAACTGAGACATACATGGATGAATATATTTTGTTATACTGAATGATTGGTTTATTAAACTCTCAAAATATCGTCTTGGCAGTATAGAAATGCATATTTAATTAGTCGAACAAAACCTTTTTCTCAGTGATATACCGGTGGCGCGCAAATGACGCGATTCCGCGTGCACTCGTCGAGCGAAAAATTTTTTGCCATGACGAATCAATAACGGAAGGCACGCTATGGACGTTTTGTCAGCTCGCGACGAATTTCGTCATATTAAAAGTTATTTGACGTCGGCGCGGATGATTACAGAGGGAGTTTAACGGCCCCCGCGCGCTGCCGTTATACTTAACGAAGTAGCGTCCTCTTTGGTTCGCGCGCGTCTCCTCCTCCTCCTCCTTCGCTGGCGCGCCACCTCGTCCCTGCGTCGCTCGTGGAAAGAAACAGATTGCCCCGGATATTATAATAATAATCTAGGAAATTACCCGCCGCGCGATAAATACATGGAGAGGTTACGCACACGGGTACGTATAGTGCACGAAATCGTCAATGATATCATCAGCGAATTATTGTAATCACGAGCTGGGTATGGGCTATACGTATCGCCAGATATAAAGGGAGGAGTGAAAGAAGCGCCCTGTTACTTCGTACTATATATATTATCCGCGTGCGAAAACTCTCGAATAATTAATATTCGAGCCTTTGTTTTCTTCCCCTTTTTAAATATGTAGTTGCGAACTATATATCGATTCTATTCGTGGTAGGGTTACAACGATCCGAGAATGCGCGTAAACATAGATCGTCTGTGTGGAATACAGAATAGGAGGGAAAGATAGGACGCAGGCGGGGTGATCTGGTCTTCCGAGGCGGCTCTTTGAAGTGGTTTTCGGCAGTCTGCGCGTATTAAACGGCTTCACCTGATCGTAATGTAGGCAATAACCTCGCGGATAACGCGCGCGCGGACGCGAGGATGAAATCCCCAACGACCGGAAGCGGGCTGTTCCTTTGATACGCGCATCAGTTTTGCGCTATACGGCTAGCGTAAAAAGTTCGGTATATAGATAGGCGAGGTCGATAGACGCGACTCCCTCTTTTTCTCCGACTCTTCAAAAGGTTTCGGAATTTTTAACGATCGCGTTTCGCGGTGCAAAGTGTATCGAGACGAGAGATGAAGAGAAAGGGAGATATAAAAAGATGTAAAAATAAACTCGGAGTTCTCGTTCGATCCGTTCGGAGCGGGAGACGACACCAGAGTATCCAGCTGTCAATCATAATTAGATTAGCAGAGATGAAATGAGAGTCTCTCTCTCTCTCTCTCTCTCTCTCTCTCTCTCTCTCTCTCTTTCTAGCTCGCTTATCGCTCCGAACGCGAACAGGAGCGAGAGGAGGGAAGTCTCGGACCTCCCAATGGACTCACCGGAAAGCGCGTTGGCTCGATCGCCTCGGGTAGTCCTCGGGGTTGTTGCTTCGTTTGGGGCCATCGGTAATCTGCTTAGCCTGACGCTGATCCGGACAAATCGCCGCGCGCTTACGCGGCACTTATATATACGAGTCTTTCGACTCTCGATACGGTGTATCTTCGCGCCCGGCGTGTATTCGTTCCGGCGTTGCGAGATCCGATCGATCAAGAGGCCGAATATGTCCGATCGCGCTTGATAAAAAAAGATTCTCTCGGCCCTCGAGAGACCATACTTGAATGAACCTCGAATTTATTTTTCCTTGTTCGGACGATACAACGGGCGAAACGATCACCCACGACAAGTGGGTGAAACGATTGTTGGTTGAACGAGATGAACCAACGAAAGACGTTTTTTCCCTTCTTTTAAGCGAAATTTTCGAGATATTAATAATCGAAAGTAAATAGATCGATATCGTACGAAAAATAAATCGAACCAAACAATTCCATTAAATTGAAATCGCATCGTCCGAATAATATTTGCGGAAGGAATTTAGCGTTTCGATCTACATAAGTTTAGCTTATTGAATTTACCCTTCGTCGAAAATAATTCCTCTGGTTTTGCGTGGGCGAGGCGGACAGAGGCTTAATTAAAAGCTGGTTCGCTCCATCTCGCCAATTTTCTTAGCGGATATCGCTTGAAACCACTTAATCGCCCAACCGCAGAAGCGCTACCAATTTGCCGAGCAAAGTGTCTCCTCTCTCTTCTTCTCGCCCCCGCGTCGGTAAGAGGGGAAGTGAGTCGAAAGGAGCGGAACGATCGCAGTTGGCACCCAGGACCTGCCTGGCTAATCCCAAAATCAATCGAGAGGCACGAACGTCTATTAAGTCGCGGTTGCCCAAATCCGGACATTCGCGAGTCCCTCTCTCTCTCTCTCTCTCTCTCTCTCTCTCTCTCTCTCTCTCTTCCCATCCACTTCCCTCGCCGGATTTTCACGAATCTCGTGTCATTAACGTCGGCTCTCGAGCCTCGAGAGGAACTTTGCCAATAACCCTATCGCCGGAGCTCCGCCACGAGATAAATAACGATTCGTTTTCGGCGACACGCGCGGAACATGTGCGTATACATTTTTTTCCTCGAATTTGTTCCAACCCCTACGGAAGAGAGAGAGAGAGAGAGATCACCAGAGGGCCAGTGCATTTCACGGTTTTTGCCGGTGCACTCGCGAAATTGCCGTGCTGCTGGGGCGAAATCGCCGCTCTCTCGAAGCGCAAGCTGACGCGCGGGTGCGCCAGTGAACGAGAAACGAAAGGAACGAAAAGCAGGCCGAAAGAACGTGGCGTTATCCCCCTGGGATGAATATGATGTAAATAAATGATGAGATGCCCTTAAGGGGGGAGTGGATATTAGGCGGGGGTAAGAAGTGTTATGAAACATAATTAGCGAGCGCAGCCACCGACTCGCGATGATTACAGGGCGGTGAGCGAAACTCGCGCGAGAAAGGGCAGGAGGTGGTTGGGACGGTGGGGGATGTGTGTGTGTGTGTGTGTGTGTGTGTGTGAGAGAGAGGTAGGGGGGCGCCGCGCGGGATAGATTTCCTGCCCACGGTGTGCGAGCTACCTTCTTATCTTCGTGTATAGCCGGCTCTCGCACACCTACAATACTCCCTTACACTTCGAGCAGCGACGCCTACGTGCCCCGCGTATCCAACTAACCACTGGCGTAGAGACGCGCCGTTTTCCACGGCTCCGCGAGCGTCGATATTAACATAAATTATCGAGTTACCGAGAGATTATTACAGCGAATTAGATCGTGCCGTATACAGAGAGATATACCGCTCTTTCTTACAACTTATTTTCTCGTCGTTACGATCAAAAGTATTAAATTGCATCCAAGAAGATATAAATCCATTTATCACCCGAAGATGGGAAATAATAAGCGTCTATTTGTATATTCAAATGTTTCGATTTTCGTATTTCGAAATTCTCTTTCGAAGCTATGAAAAAATTGAAAATCTATCCTCCATATTACGCTACTGGATTATATGTACGTACTGCATACATATACATATATGTATATAAGCCGTAATATGGTCATTGTATATAGTATAATTGATAGCGGTGGTCTGCGAGGTCGGCATGGGCGGGTCTTCGACTCCTACCTACTAATTCTTCCCCTTCTTTCATAAATTTAATGATCAACCGCTGAAAACACGAAATATGCGGAATACCGCGATAGTTGCCTCGTTAAAACGAATGAAAATTTATCGATTCGAAAGACACGAGTGCGAAACGATGATTATACGTATCTCGGTGCACAAGTTTATTCATTCGATGCGCCCGTTCGAATGGAAACGAATGCACAGAAGTTTCACCGGTAATTATCGAAATTCGAGACGTGGATAACTTTACGATATACTATCGAGATTCTACCCCTACATCGAGTTTCAGACGATTATATCGTCGAATTCTTTTTCGCAAATCACAGACAATTACGTTGCGTTATTACACATCTTTAAATTTATTGTCCGTATATAAATCTCTTATCTCGACTCGCTTGCGGCAACGAATATCTCTCAGCGCTATACTATACATATGTATACATGTTTAGGTATACGTGTATCCTATATTTGACGATTAGAGTAATTATGACAAACTGATTCAGTTGTGTATTATGACATTTATACCTATAAGAGATAGAAGTTTCAATTTGTACGAAGGCTTTTTCCGTTATAATTAAATTGAACCACCTATACGGCTTGGGATAAATACGTTCGAAAATTGAAAAGGGGTAACGAGTGTACACGAGCAATAACGATCATTGCCGAACATTGTCGGCACGGTGAAAGCACGAACCGGCAAAATATCTCGATAATTCGGTGAAATCGCTCGTTCGTATAGTAGCCCATTGAAAAAATAAATTACGTCGGTATGAAGAATTTTCAAATTTCTCCGCTCTATTATCCACTGGGTTCGTAAAACAGAACGAGCGGCTGATAAAAAAAAGGGAGCAGAGTTTGACGATAGCGCTCTCGAGGTCTATACACGAGCCGATAAAATTAACTTTGGTTATTACGCTTCATTAAAAGCGGCGCGAAGCTTTATCGCTCCGAATATCGACAGAAATCGGTTCCACGCGTCTACTTTTTCCCCATTTTCCGTTACAACGAGAACGCGCTCTACTCATTATCACTGGGGACAAAGGGACATTCCCGGTACGGGCCTCCGCAGGGATCGATTAAAAAAAAGACGAGAAGGAAGAAAGAGAAATAAGAGGGTTGAAAAAAGGAGAAGGAGTAGGAAAAAAGAAGCGGGAGCGAAAGAGTCTTCGGAGGATCCGCGATATACCTAATTTATTAGTCGCCATTCGCCATAACGTTTATAGCCGCCTACAGGATCGTCGTCCCCTACCACCTCCTGATGTACCGCTTTTCCAGAAAAGTATAGCCACAAATTTTTATGGCACCGCTCGAATAACTCGTCGCCCGCGCTCTCTCTCTCTCTCTCTCTCTCTCTCTCTCTCTCTCTCTCGTGTGCTTATGGAGACGGGAGGGGGTGAGAAAAGAGCTCACCTCTCCTTGGAGAGGGGTGGCCTTACACTCTGAAACAGTATACTACCCATGTTCCCGTACTTGTCGAGTAAAATGTCGACGTAAAGTTTAAAAGCGTCGAGGCTCGTATGGACTATATACATAATACTTTATCCCCTAGCGTTTTACGGCATGACGGAATTAGCGCGCAATCTACCCAATTTCCTTGACGTTCGACGTCGCCTCGAGAGAGCGAGCACCGTAAAGAGCGCCTCGTAACACGTGGGAAGTACTTTCGGGGATGAATTCGCCAAGTCGAGAGGGATAAGGTGGAACTTCTACTCCTTTATATTGTGTATTTCTATATGAAACTTTCGTTGATATTTATTTTCTTCGGTAGATTATTGGTACGAGCTGGCATATCGAATTTGTGAGAGAAGAATGACGTCTTTTGTACAAGAGAGAAAGAGAGAGGGAGAGAGAGAGAGAGAGAGAGAGAGAGAGAGAGAAAGAGGAGGGGGCGTCGTGACGCCATTTCGTATGCCGAGCGCAGAGCCGACGCGACAACATGCTGCGTTATCAGAATTATTGCGGCCGGCCGGTTTCCAACCAATACCAGCTAGAGTGGAAGGGAGAAAGAGAGAGAGAGAGAGGCTAATGCGACGCGTTAACATTCGTGCGGGGTGTGCGCCCACTCTCTCGTCCGTATATGTACCCGCAAGCTGTGGCCAAAACGTCTTCTGCGCGCAAGCTCTCTCTCTCTCTCTCTCTCTCTCTCTCTCTCTCTCTCTTGCTCTACCTCTATCTCACCCTCGTTCTTCCTATCACGTATACACGTATAGTATACCTATACCGAGACGAACTCTTCTCCATATTGCCGAGCTCTCTTACTCACGTACGCATATGTCGCCGAAACTGTAGCACCCTCACGTACCGCCACTTATATATTTATTCTCCGTCTCGGACCAACTCATCCCCTCTCGTACTCTCGGCCTCTCTTTTCCCGCCGACCAACCCCAAGAAGGAGGAGGAAGGAGAGGTGCAATCTGGCTTCTCATCCTCTCCTTTCGCGCAAACCTACCGAACAACAAAATTTCATTCTCTCTTTCCCGCGCTCGATTCTTTTTTTCCATCGTGGCCGGGCGCGCGAGGGTGGGCTATTTCGCAGCTGGAACAATATCGCGACACAAATGGCCAGGGCATTATGCCCTTTCTCTCTACCTTCTTACTCTTTCTCCCACCCCTCTCTCTTTCTCTCTCGCGCTCTCTATCGCCATCTCTCTCTCTCTCTCTCTCTCTCTCTCTCTCTCTCTCTCTACTTTTCCTTAATAACGAGCCCGGAAAGCCAAGAGTTACGACCTTTACGGGAATGTTTTACGTTCACGACGGTGGGAAGGATGGTGCGGATGGTTCGCGCGAGGGGGGATAATACGCTCGTAAAGAGGAGGGAATAAGTTTGTCAACGAAATATCGGGGAGAAATTAGAACGCACGACCCCCTCGGATCTGCGCAACTCGATCCGATCGCGTGAAGAATCTCTTGTTTTGACGTGGTTGATTTCGTACACGGTATCAAAACCATTTACGGTCAAAACTGTTGCAAATTACACGCCCCGGCTTTTAATCCCTGATTTACGGCCACGGCGAGCGTCGATCCCGATCTCCGTGAAGAATTTAACTGTGAACGTGTGACGCTCGAGCGCGCGCGCGCACCCCTTCTCGAGCCGGAGCTCACCCTCTCCGATACAGCGGCACACGCGAACCCGCTTTGAACTCTCGACGAGCGCAGTACTCCTGCGCTAGTGCAGACCGTAATCCTTCTAATCCGGGGACTCTGATTAATTTCTTCCATATTATTTCCATCTTACCAAGAGAGAAAGAGAAATTTAATCGAAAATTAATTCGGTACACTGAGAAAAAAAATTATCGTTTTAAATAACGTTTTAATCATTTTTACAGAGGCTGTTCATGAGTCTATAAACATACGACGAATAAGAGCATACTTTGCAACCAATAAGTATACTTTATAAAGTTATTATTGCAATAATCAACTTTGCGAATGTTTGCATTGATCAAGAATGTTGTTGCGACAGAAATGCAATATTTTTTACAATTTATCGTTATTATAATCGATATCACGCTAACTAAGAAAAAATGCAATTTGGTTAATTCCACTTTTTTTAGTGTAGATCGGAAAACGAAATTGAATTGGAAATGAAGATTCGCGAGTGCATCGTGCCGCGATAGACTTTATTTTACGGTGGGAGTAATCGCAATTCGAAATATTCAAAAGCTGTCGAACCTCGGCGGCGTCCTATCGGAGTCATTCCAGCCCATTTGTTTGGCGTTCTGCGTACGGAACGACAGGTATAGTAGGTATATACGCGACACGGAGCGATAAGTCGAGTGACGCAACAGAAAAGCCGTACGGCATTTCGAATGACAGTAAATCTCCGCTTCGTGGGATTTACAATTCGTCCAGGAAAAAAGATGGAAGAGAGGAGAGTGGTGGGGGAACGATAGCGAGGGTGGGAAAACTGTGACGAATTTAATGAAATCGGTTCGCGTTATTTTTCCCTTCTCCCTCGTCTCTTTATTTTTTTTTTTTTTCAAGCTCGACGTTTCTAATCCGCAGATTAGAGATCGGATCGACGTCCGTGTAAAATTGCTGCTTTACGAGGCCGCGCGCTCTGTGGTACAACGTTTTCAAAACTTTATCGTACGGGTATTGCGCGTGTGTATGAATGCGTGCGCGTTCGCTGCGCCTTTTCGTATTTTTCTCTCGACAAATTGCCTCGTCCCTATCCTCGCGCTCGCTTCTCGTTACGATTTTTTCCTTCCATCTGAGACTTTTGCCGATTTTATCGATAAGTCGATATATTCTCGGTATCGCGAAGGGTTGATTTATATCAATCGCGCGTGTAAAATATTAATAACTCTTCGCTTCGCCGCTTATACGGATCCCCGTGCCGGCTCGTGGAATGCAGCCGTGAAAAGTGCCTCGTGCGATTCCGAAGGGTATCGCAGGGGCGCGTCGATTCGTTACGGCCGATGAAGAATATCGCGCGTGCGAATAGGCAAGGGTCTTATTAAAATGTTGGATAATCCTGCATTAATTCCCGTTGCTAACGCGCGCCACGTTTGTCCTTCCAGTTTAAATCGGCTTTACGCTCGCCTCATTTACCCTTCTCGCCGATCCACTTTGCCGTTGATAAATCGACATCGAAGTCGAGCGACAACTATAGACCGACTCCGAACGTAAACTGTGAACGCCAAGTGGAGAAAAATGGAAAAACATAAACGATCGGAGGGAATCGATTAAAGATGTCTAACCAATTGAGTATAATGACTCGCGATTCCCCTTTAGCTCTCGGTGTGCGATCGGTGATACAGCCGCGCGAAATTATTGGCCGCGCACCGACTCGAGTCGTCACGTACGGTACATGCCTAGATGCGAATCGAACGCTCGAGGCTTAGACGGCCGCTGCGTTTACGTCCGATTGAATTTACAATTACGTCTTCGCCATTAACCTGTCCGACGTTCGGTATGCGCGTTTTGATCCTCGTACTATATACGCGACGTGTCCGATTCTCCCGAATAGCTTGTACCAACCACCAATGAATAAGACAAGTATTGGAGAAGATTAATTTTGTTACTACTAAATTTACTTGAAAAAAAGAAATGGTGATCAAAACAACTTTTTGATAGCTTTTTGAAGTTGTCATCGTTGTGCCTATCAATCAAGTTTATCAACCTAACATGTTGTTGAATTTTTTGTTGTTTTTACACATTTACAATTCGTTGATTCTATAATATGTATAATAATATAATATGATTAATTTTTTTTATTCTGAATACTCGCATTGATCAAGAATCTCTAATAAAATGAATGAAATAAGCATTGCTGATTCTCCAAAATTGACTTTGTTGCAAATGTTATTCACGTTTATCGTTGTTATTATAACCAATATCACGTCAATTAAGACAAAGTACCACTTAGGTAGCTCCTACTTTTTTCAGTGCGATAATTTCGAATTTAATTTTTTATCAATCGATGCGAATTCTCGGAAGAATTGGAGTCGAGCGTGAGAGTTCTGGTTTTACGATTCATCGGCAGACATTTTTGAGATTAACGTTCTCGTCAAAGGAGGCACTCGTTCGCTGTCGTGCCTACACACACTCCACACTCGTCACTCCACGTCGGCTTCGCGGCTGGATCGACGATCGAGAATGAAGAAAAAAGGACCGGCGCAACTAAAAACGTTCGTTTTCGAAAGGAAACTTATTCTTCGGAATAAATCCCGAACAAAGAAGAAAGTTCTCGCTCGCTAATTTCGCAGTCAATGGCTGCATCGGTATAATTTATTCCAACTGGGTAGTTTTGTTTTTTGTGGATGCATCGTCGAGGGTATATCCTCGAAACGTCGCGCGCGCACCGGGCTACTCGGGCGTACGAGAGGATCTTCAAACATCCGATTTCTCGAGGCATTTCGCGACAATGGAAGCGAGGAGGCCGATTATACGGTAGCGCTGAAAACAACATTAGCGCTCCTACTCGGGCCTGAGCGAGGCAGAAGAAGTGGGAGGGCTATCGTGGGCTTTTTGGCTCTTGGCACTCGGTGCTGCTGACAAACGATGACGGGGCGATTCCCATTCGCGAGGCCGTCCTACAACCGAGAGACGAGGAGCTCATCCGATCTTCTCCTCGTCAATGAGATTATTTTTTCCTGCCCACCTGCCATAATGCCATCGTACGCTTTCAAACGATTCATCAGCGTCTCATTAACAGCATCGCGAGTGGGTCCTGTCCACTACGCGCTCGATATTTTTACAATGGCCGGAGCCTCGTCGGCTACGGCTATTTATACAGTCTCTCGTTCGACGCCTCGGCCGCGATTCGCATCGCCCGTTACGATCGCGGAATCGCCGTTTCACGAAATGCACATCGAATGAAATTTTTCGATATCCTTCGTCCCATTTTTTTCCCATTGTGGTAGCGTGTGCGGACACTTTCATAAAAGGGACAGTAGAATGGGAAAATATTTGCGGTCTCTCGTGACACCTCACGAATAATATTTTGCCCTGGCGCGCATTATGAACGACAAAAGTGTTTTCCGTCGTGAATTCCCGAGAGGAAGATCGACGTCGCGGTAAATGAAACTTCCCGCTCGTCAAATCAGTGCTCACAATGACGCTTAATCTACCCTCGATGTCGGCGCGCGATTCGAGAAAGAAAGTGAAAAAAGAGAATGAGAGGAGGAATAAAGGGCCGAAAAAAGAGCGAGACGTGACTTTTCCGAGATCGAGGCGCGATGCCACGAAATCTCATATTAATGTATGCGGAACTCGGATTTGTCATACAGCCGATTGAAAATCCGTCGGGAACGAGGCGTATCCGATCCCTCGATCGGCGAGCTATCCCGATCCGTGAAACATCTCGTTAGCTCTGTATAAACGGATCAAAGTCAATGGTGTTTTCACGCGGTTCTTCACAAGGAGGCACCCTACCTTTCCCAAAGATCCACACAGAAACTTCTTCGATCTGTTTTATGTACAAGGGTTTACAGAAAATGCTATTCGGTTTTCACTTAGTACCCTCGCACAACAGAACTGGGAAAAGGTATCGCGCTACTTCACCAAAGTAGATTTTAATCCACTGTTGGAATACAACTCGCTTTCGTATCAGACTGGTCATCTGTATGGCGTAACGCGAACGGAAATATATTTCATATTGGCGCTATTAACACTAGCTTTACCATGTAGTCCCTCAATTTGATTGGTTTTAATGTAAATATGGTATTGAAAAAAAATATCTGGTAAATCTTATGTAAAATACATATAATCATCGCACTGATCGACCGTCAACGTCGTTATCGTCTTTGTTGCCGTTGCTAAGCGCAAGAGTTACGCGAAGCCGCTGTACGGCCACGACATTGATCGGTCCTGATGCCTAAGCGATATCGGGAACCTCGAAGTAATCGAGGCAATATAAAAAAAATTACTCATATCAACTCTGTATATTTAAATATTTTGTAGTATAATAACCAAACTGAAAGTTATTTTTTAGATACACTTTCGAAAATTGGTCCCATATTTTCGAAATATCGTTGAGGTAAAATAAAAATGGAATTTCGTCTGGAGAAAACATCGAACCGTCGCTAGCTCTTTATATATGTATACACGTAGGAAACAAAACTCACGCGCGCAAGCAAATCTGTTTCGTCCATCTCGACGAGATATCATCCATCTTCGTGAAAGCGCTAACAGTGGATCTGGTTATACGCGATGGAACACCCGTATCGAAAATAATTTCGCGCAAAAGGAACGAGAGGAGGGACATAAGCCTTCTCGAATCGACCGAGAGAAGTCGTGTTCAGCGAGACGCGAACGACGCGGACGACGCGGTGCCTATTATAGGAGCCGTCAAGGCGCAGGGACCTCTCGCGAATATTCGCGTTGATTCAGCCGAGTAAAGTGAGAGGAGAAGGAGAGGAAGAGAATCCTCGCGGTAGCGCGTCAGGATTTCTTTCGGAGTTGTGTGCGTACGCGGGGTGGGCCGACGAGTGGCAGGTTGTACCCGGAATACCCACCGCGGTGCCTCCGCGCAGTAGGCCGTCTAAAGTGCCTGACCGCGAGCTCTCGCGATTCTTATCTTTCTATCTGGCTCTCTCGCTCTCGGCAAAGTGGAGTGGGATAAAAGCCCCAAGGAGAGCGAACAAGATAGATATATACATATATGTATGTGTGCGTACATACATAAACATAGAAAGAGAAAGAGAGAGAGAGAGAGAGAGAGAGAGAGAGAGAGAGAGAGAGAGAGAGAACCTGCACGGGTATCATCGTGCTGGACGATACGACGCGAGGTTGCGAGGTATCGGAATGCGGTGACCAGCAGGCAAGGGAAGAGGAGAGAGCACAGTGACATGCCCCCCGCGGTGGTGCACTTTATACTCTATCCTGCCTTCCAACACGTCTCAACGCGCAATGATCAACGCTCGAACGACGACAAACGCCCTCTCTCGCCCCTCCTCGTCATTCGAGATAAAAGTAATTTCGATCGCTCCTACTCTTTTTTTATTCCTCCCGCTCGAACGTATATTTTCGCTGGGCGGTATAATGACTCGACTCGTGTAATGTGGGAACGACTCTATTCCCATTTCCACTTTCTGGCCGGATAATCGTTTCGTAATTTCCGCGTCCGATAATCGACATCCGCGCGAGCGCTCTCTGCGCGATGAGCGATACCCATCGATGGAATGTAAATTCCTCGATCGTGAGATCGGGACTCGCGGTGCGCTACGCAGTGGCGGCTAACGAGAACGACGACAAGAACGTTGATTTAGCATCGCGTGTCGTTGATCGCCGGGTACCACCCTCCACTCGCTATCAGATGTATTCTCCGAAGCTGAGCATTCGCGCTCGCGAGCTCGCAACGCGAACGCGCCATCTCGCGAACCACCCCCCGCTGACTCTGCCCATCCGCCGTAGGTGGCTCAACCCCCGCGCGCCACTCGACACAATCCCTCTCCCTTCTTTTATACGCTAATTCCCCGCGTGCCACCTTCGCTTCTGCATTGTGCTAACCTTTACAATTATAATCGCGCCATTTCGCTGTAAGGAAAAATGCGTACAATGAAAGAGAAAAATTATTTCGAACAATAGTTATTATAAAGTTATCATTGTTGTAATTACCAAGTAACTTCATCAACCCAACTTGTTATGTATATTGTTGTTTTAACACACTTTCAATTCGTAAATTCCAACAAAAAAATTCGGTATGATTTTTCTATTCTGAATGTTTGCAGTAATTTTAACGCCGTTGTTATTATAATAAATATCACGCCGCCTAAAAGAAAATGCCACTTAACTCGTACTTTTTTCAGTGTGCGATATAAAGAATTCGAAATTCCGAGGGACGGGGCGCGAGGCTTCGTTTTCAACGCGCGGTGTTTGATATACCCACGCGGGCGCAGAATTATCGACGGCGTTTCGCGAAGCGGAGATGCCGATTACTTACTACGGCATACCCCGAACCGGCGCTCGCGGGCTCGATTCACGCTGTCGCCGTTTTAAAAGCGATATAACCACTGCGCGTTATTTATATCCGCGCATTTAGGATTCAAAGTTCCCTCCATCGTTTTTTCCTTCTTTCATTCTTACGGGGGACGTTCTTTACGACGGCCACGTGACCGAGAATCGAGAGAAGAGAAAAGGAACGATATCGAACGTCTCTCCTTCGCGTATATGCCTTATGCATATTTCAAGTGAGCGGGATAAAAAACCGAGAGGAAAAAAGTCAATTAGTCGCGCTCAGCGGTCGTTAACGTTCGGTCATCCATCAGGAGGGAGACATCCGCGACTCGGTAAACTCGCCCGATCGCCGCACGGCTCTAATCGCGACGACTCCTATACACGCGCACACGAGGATCTTACATAATCGAGACGCTAATACGACCAATATGTAACTGTCCGAGCAAATAAGATAAGACGGATAACATGGCGTTATGGATATATTGTTTTCAATATAGTCTCGCAGCTGGACGTGAAATATTGGCTATTTTACCAATCCGTTTTCGATTGCAGTTCGAGTCGACAGATTACGATCTTCCTACGCTCGCGCGCTCTAGAATGCGTTGTGATTTTTGGAAGAAGGAAAAACACGGTGAAGGGGTCGAAACCCGAGCAGGTGTCTTCGCGTCCCTTAATATATATCATCCCGTGCATCCCGTGATGGGGCCACGCCCACGCTTCGAACGGGCATACCTACGAATCGATCAACGACTATTCGGAACACCGAAAAATCTCCGAATCTTTCGCTATCGTCGAGAGCGACGATGCGATAGATCGATTAGGACGTTATTTCGGAAAAATTATTCCAACGTCGCGAATTAATTTGTAATTATCCTCGAGTGGTATGGATCCTCCTGTGAAAAACGAAGGAGGAGCAGGGACGGGGAGAACAGGAATAACGAGCGATATATGTATAGGTATATACCAGAATATGATTAAACGAGCGGGTCGAATCGAAGCCAATCCGGTTACCGGTATAAAAGGCCTCGTGTGTATACGGGGCCTGGGTCATTTGTCGCGTTAATAATTACGAGAAAGGTGTGACCCCTCACTCGCGCTACACCTACGGACAGCCGTATTTATGTATCTCCGCGGAAACCGCGGGGGGCGACGTAAACTAACCGGCTCGCCGCTTAATTATTGTCCCTCTCTCTCTTTCTCTCTCTCTCTCTCTCTCTCTCTCTCTCTCTCTCTCTCTCTCTCGCTCGGCCGATCGCGGAGAACCTCGAGCCGTGAGGATCCTCGAACTACCGTGGTAGCATTCAATTAGCCCGCGTGAGCCACGTGAAATATTATTGTCCACGGCGTCGGGGGCTTCATATACTCGATTTTTAAAAGGGAAGAAAGAATGGCATAACGACGCTTTCTCGGCATATTTCATTACTGAATCATCCCAAGGAGCTCGAGATTTTTTCTCTTCTCCTTCTCCCTCTCTCTCGTTACCTTCTCGGAGGAAAGAAAACTTATTACTTTTTTCCTTCTTGTGTCTCGTTCTTCCACGGAAATTTGAGATAACCCCCAAAATGGAAACCCTTTTGCGAATAAAGACGGGTAGCGGGTGGTCGCGCCCCAACGAGGAGGACCCACGTCGAATATCAATTGCGCGGCGTATTCACATGCCGATCCCCGTGACGGATCGACGCCGTCGACTCTCGGCGAACTCGACGAAAAAAAAACACACGCGCTGTGGAGTTTTGCGAGTAAGAAATTACTCGTTCCCGCGGCCGGAATTCGGATTATTATGCGCGAAAGGTGGGCTTGATGGACGAACCGACTAACTGAGAGTAATTAATAAGCTCCCGGGTGTAGGCATCCATAATCCAAATGACGGCTCAGCCAAACTTCGTATGAGTTAAAGATGAACCCGCTCGAATTAATCTCCCTCTTCGCTGGCTCGCCTCCTACTCGCGAAAGCCCCGTATATGCCCGGGATAATTAATTTTCACACCTATCGTTACTAATTGATCGCTCGCGAGCTAGGGCCCCTCGGTAACGTCGTCGTCGCGTTTACTAATTTCTGGCGCCCGATCGCGCCATTCGCGAGTCTCGAGCCTGCTGAATCTTGAATTTTCGCGACCGTACGTTAAACTACGAGAGGCAAAAAAAAACTTCTGTAGTACAGCGATCACTTGATGGTGTCGCGTGAGGGACAAATATAAAGTGGGTGGACCATGAAAGGCCACCTTAACAATTGAACGATACTATTCTTTATTCTATTTATTTAAAAAAAAACTTCATGCGATAACTATATCTTTTTAATAATTGCTTTACAAAGAGCATAGCCTTTCATGTCCCACCCACCTTATTTACGAGGTAACACACGAAATAAATCAATCGCTTATAATCTTCGGACAGAAATGTTTGTCTTATACATTGATAGTCTTATTTCAAATGTATGCCGTTTTCTTGTATTCTACGATTGTATTATTTGCTTACTTTTTCCCAAGCCACTACATCTTCCGCCGATCGTAACGCCATCTGCTCGAAGAGCCGACTTTCACGCGCGAAAAGAAGTTACACGCGGCCGAGGCGCGCGCATATCCTCGAAGGGGGTTGGCTCGGAATTAGCGAGCGTGAGGGGAAGCCGTTGGCAATGGCGGGTGTCGGAAGATGAGAAGCCGAGAGGAAGAATACAGCGTGTCTCTCTCTTTCAATTTTCTACTCGTCCATCCTTTTTTCGGGTTTTTTTTTTATCGATTCGTCGCGGCCACCGGCTCGTCCTTTTTCTCTTTCTACGAATATACGTGTTGCACACTTACACACGAAAGAGCGGAGCGAATCGAATTACTAAATATTACTATGTGAATAAAATTTTATCGATATTCGAATGAAAGCGCGATCCCAAAACTCGATTTTCTTCCTCGCCGAAGAGAATTGTATTCCGAGATCGGAAGTCGTCAATATTCGACTCGTTCGATAATCCAATTGGCCAGCGGTATTCGGTTATCGATAAAATTAAAGTAATGAAATCGAACGCTGAAATTATTTATCGGCTCATCTGTAATTCGGTTAGGCCGTTAGGCGTTATATCGTAAAAATATCAGAATCGGATTCTCCCCCTGCTGCCATTGTCATCGTTGTTCGATTACGAGTCCGATAAATTCAGTCCTGGTAAAAATATAGATATGGTGTCAGTAGATAAAGGAAAAAAACAAGTCACGGCTGAGACGGAAGGGGGTGTGTGTGCGTGAGAGAGAGAGAGAGAGAGAGAGAGAGAGAGAGAGAGAAAGAGAGAAAGGCGATCTCGCCGGGGGCTCGGGCTACGACGTTTTTTCACACTGTAGTACGGGCCCGTATCGGTGGATAAATCTAAATCGTCGTGAAGCGCGAGTTCGATTAAAGCGGTCGGATGGGGAAAACGTCGAAAGGAAAGAAGGAGCGAGAGCGAGAGCGAAAGTCGAGAGGAGAGGGGTTGCGCGATTGGGGGTGAGAGCCGAATACAAGAAGCTCGCGACAGGAGCAGCGTTGCCATCGGATTGTCTAGCTGATTTCCCGCCACGGTGTATATGTATAGCCGTCCTTTTAGCGACCCCATAGGCGAAAGGGAGA
>NCVS01000436.1:195159-271484 GCA_003055095.1 Goniozus legneri | reverse complement strand
GAGGGCGGCTAGTCGTTCGAAAAAGCTCGGGAGAGGCGCGAGAGGGGTGCGAGAGGACCTCGGAGTGTGTCAGTGAAAATCGGTGAGAAAGGGGTGCGGCCAGTGGCGTAAACCTACAAACACGAGCTCGCACCATCGAATTTCTCCAGATTATTCAAATCTATTGTTATTGCGTATCCGACTAACTCGGAGTTTTTCGTTGTCGAGAGCTCTCATTGGTTCGATTCGAAATAAACACGCGATATTTAAAAAGGCGAACGTCGATCTAAATACAATTATAAACTCTTGATTGCACTAAGTAACCTACGAATTGTTTTTTTTTTCTTTTTATAAATCGTAAATAATTTGGAAAGTCGACGATTCTGAAATGATCGGAAGTGAAATTTTGAAGCTACCGAATTTGGAGTGGCGCCAATGGGTCAAACGGGGGTGGATAAGAGAGGGAGCGTCGGAGCGTGTAATTGAGTCCCGCGTGCGATCGCTACTTTATCGACCCCCTTATGACCCCGCTCTCCCTGTCTTTCCTCTTCCGTTCACCCTCCCCGCGTACCACCACAGTCGAGATGGTTTCCCCGGACGAGCGACGCGCACACGGAAACACATCGTCGGGAGGGTGGTTTGCAGAAAGACGAGATCGCACGTCGACGTGCACCGACTTTCCACTTGTACTCTCACATACCTGCGCATACACAGACACATCGTGTGTCAGCGTTCCGAAAATTGATGAAAACGAGCTGCCGGCCTTCCACGCGTTAGTACGATTCGCCATTGCTCCCGGGATTCTGCGGTTTTTGCCGCTCGTATATAATACGCAAATGGTATTGAATTATTGAACTGCAAATACGAATACAATTCGAAGAATAAAACTTATTCTTTAAAACCTACACTGAAGATGAAAATTTGTTTAATTTACTTAATATTTATTTGCATAAGTTCAAATAAATATCAAGTACATTCGACAAAATATTTGTTCGAATTAAAAATACTAATCTTATTCTGAACAATATTTCTTTATTCTGAGCAATAGTTCATTTCATGCAATAAAATATCAAGTAGCTTCAACAAATTTTCATTTTCAGTGTAAGGAAAGGGTAAAACAAAGAATCCGATCATAAATTTTGACCTGATTAAAACCTACTTACGCAAAAATTGACCCACAACCAGATCAGTGCCTGAACGAAGTTCTCATTATACTCTTCTTTCATAAAATAGATAGTTGGTCGTTTTAATAATTAGAACAAAATCAGGTCGAAATAAGAATTTTATAGACCAAAGATAAGATCTAAATCAGGTTTTATTTTTCGACTCGAGAAAATGCTCCTTGAAAATTATGTTTCATTCTCAATATTTATCGAATGAATCGTTTTTTCTCTCTCGTTTCGAGAGATCGATTCTTAAGAGCGTCATTAACAGATTGAATAGTTAGTAGGCATGCCGCGCACGAAAGGGTTGTAGCTATTAAATTGAAGCACCGATTCACGAGGGACGACAGACGACTAACGTTTCTCTCTCGATGCGAAACGTCACGCGTCGTTCGCTCTTTTTCTCGCGAGTCTGCGCTCCCCGAAACGCTACGGCAATAGAGAACTGCGATAATGGAAGGAGAAAATATTGCTTTCCTCTCGGTGTTATGTAGAAGGCTCACGCGAGGAGCAATTAAGATAACACCGAATGACAATAACGAATAGACGGCTCGAGTTTAACGACGTCTCGACGGAAAAAGAAGAACGAATTCAATCGTGAACGGAAATAAAAACAAAATTAAAAATAAATCCCAATTAGCCAATTACGAAAGTTTTTATCATAGCCGAGTAAAAGGGAAGATCGGAGATTACGAGGGAAGGTATTTAAAAATGTCGAGAAAGTTGTCGAAAATCGTAAAAAGTCTCGAAAAGACGTAGAAGGGGTAGTGTCGGTTCGCGAAGCGTGGAGACAATTAGAAAAGGCGAAATGGAAAGCGTAAAACGGGAGACGGGGAATTAAACCCCTTTCGGGGTCCCGCGAGATCCTTTAAGATCCTGACGCGCATAACGGAGAAATGATTTGATTAAAATGTAAAGGAGGATCGCGAGCGCGCACGAGCGAGTGGCCTTCTGTTTGCGCATTTCACGGTTCGCCTGTAAAAAGCAGAAGAGGGTAAGGGGGTGGAGATATCGGGCCACCCCGAAACGTCAGACAGATGGTAGTCGCCGCACTCAATGGCCTGAGAAATTGGATCGCGTTTTAACTCCCTTACGTTTTCGGCGTTCCAAAGCGTTGGAATGGAAGGAGGGAGAGAGAGAGAGAGAGAGAGGGTGAGACGAAGACTAGACCTTCGCCCAGAATCCGGAGTAAACCCAATTCGGAGGGAGTATCTCTTAACTCGAGTCTTGTCCCTCTCCGCGTTCGCCGCTATCCTCGAACCGGCGAAAATGCTACCGAGACGAATTCGATAATATACGGCCGGCTATCGCTACACAGGCGAATAGAGTCGAGTATATCTTACGACGACTTATCGAGTGGATCGATATTTTTATTTCAATTAATTCATTCCCTCTTTTCCCTCGATGTATTTTCATAGAGATTTCGGTAAGAGCGGTCCCAATTAGTCTCGACTTGTTAACTACGGGCAATTCGGTTATTCAAACGCGATCGCGTCATCTGGACGAATTATCCGATTCGCTCGCAAGAAGAGCACTCACGCACGCGTACGTAAGTGCCCTTAAGCTAATCGCTATTGCGACTTACCAATTTTCGTAACAACGAGAAGAGGGACGCGTATACTATGGCGCGGGCGCGCACACTCGCGTTATTATCGAAGAGAAATTACGAGCTCAATTTGCCGAGAAAATATCCCGCGTGCTCGCGTGCATCGCTCGCATAAACCGCAAAGTGTACAGAGTACGATCGGCTCCTATATGGTAAACAGTTTTGCTCGCGGTTCGGTCCTTATTGTCGGTCTCGACCAATCGAATTAACTATTTCATCGGGCGAGTGGCAATAACGAAAAATAATCAAGAGTCCGAACTCACGCACATCTCGGCACCGAGCGATTCGTTTTTTCCCCCGATCGAGACTTTTTTGCTAATTTTCTAACGGGCGAAGAAACACAAGGGAGCACGTTCGAAAGACGGGATATCGCAATCAGGATAGGAAAGCTCTCACGATTAGATTCACCGGCGCTAATACGAGCAACACGGCGAGCTCTCCCATCTCTCGGGGTACGTGCGTACGCGCTCGCGGCTAATTGTCGTAAAATCGGTTTTGCGCGTGCATCCGTGCTCTCGCTGTCTACGTGTGTGCACGTAGACTCGCGTACATTCTCGTTCGAGTCAATACCAACTGGCACGGCGATTGCTCAACGGAGAAGAGAAGCGGAGGACGCGAGATCCGTGCATCGCAATATAATCGAACGAAATGACAACGTCGGCCGCGAGGACGTAGCACAAAAGAACAGGATCGGAGAAAAAAGAATGGAGAGAAGAAGAAACGAGAAACATCCTGTCCAGTGGTAGGATATAGGAGTTTACGAAAAAACAACATCGAGGAGTGTGGACAAGGATAGAGGGATGACAGGAGGGAGAAAACGGTAGTAAGAGTAATAAGACGGAAGGGAGACAAGAGGAGAAAAAAAGAGGAGGAAGAGAGAGAAGGACTCGTGTGGGTGGACGAGCCTCGAGCCCCAACGAGGCAAGTATGGTAGAAGGGTTTCACGGTGGTGGGGATCTCGAAGCTCGAGCGAAGAGGAGAAGAGGGGATGACGATGAACCGACGAGCGCGCTCGCCGTGAGGGGAAGGACAAGTCTGGTGGCAGCAATCACCGTGAGTGGGCGACATGCGCTTCTCCTGGGTTATCAGCCTGATGAGCCTTGTTCCCTCTTTCCCTCCCTCTCTCTCTCTCTCTCTCTCTCTCTCTCTCTCTCTCTCCCTCCACTATTTCTATCCTACTGTACTAACCTGTCTACTCGCTTCGTGGTGAGCAGAGATGCGCGCCCACCACCGCCGGGCTTTATCAGTGCAGCTTTATATCCTACAATCCGGGTGTCGAGCATCAGAGATAAAACGTTCCGCAAGCTGCTCAAAAATAAAAAAAAAAAAAGAGTAAGAGAAATTCGGGTCGACTCCTTCTCGGTGAAATAAACGTCGAGTAGTCTCGCGATACGAGTTTTTCCCCGAGTGAAATTCATTCGCAGATGGCAAGATGAAACGACAACTTATTCACGAATTTTCTCGCGCACGCCAAGTTTTTCCTTTTTGTATTCGTAAAAATAATTTTTCGCGAATGTATAATTGAAAATATCCGAGAATGGAGCTTACTTTTGGGTTAAAAGGAGAGGAAGAGGGAGGGGGTGGGGGTGAGAAAAAGAAAGTGGAACACGAGAAAATTGCCAATGACATCTGGGCAATAGTCGCGAGCGAATAACGTTTAATCCGACAATCGTCGATGTTGTTACATCGATCAAGCTACGCGGGTGTGCGCACGCGATAAGAATTAAAGTGGCGAACGGCACGCGATATTTGAATAAAGTGCACTCGCTTATATACATGTGTACGAGGGCTACGTAGGTGGGTATCGATAGACGCTCAATTTCGAAATATCCTTCGTTGAGCAATCCCCATTGGCGCTTAAACCACACGGTCGGTCGATTAGCGTGAGAGGGAGAAATTCGAAAATTACAGCGCCACGTGACGCGCGCTTGTTACACGCAGGAAGAGCGAGAGAGAAATTTCGGCGAGAGAGAGCGACATCGATCCCGTGTGTATGTAATCGATGCGGTTCTTTTCTCTCTTACCTTTTTATCTTGGAGGGTTGCGCGCGTAAGCCAGCGGCCAGAGGGTGGCGTGACACAACAGTCGAAGGCGCGAGCGGCTGCATCGATCGGCACGGGGCATGTGTGTCGAGAAACCTGCTTCTCTTCTTTTCTCGTGACAATTTTCGGCCTTCTTCTCAATCTCTTTACTTGCTCGAATTATTCTATAATTCTATAGAACACTGAAAAAAGTGGGCACTACATTTTTTCCTACTTGGCGTGATATTGATTGTAGTACAACAATGTTAACGTAAATAACATTTGCAACAAAGTTATGGCAGATTTTTGATAGAATTTACAAGTTTTAAATATGTAAAAACAACAATTATACAACAAAATGTTCGATCGATTAAATCGACAAATACAACAATGATAACTTTGCAAAGTAGTCGCGATAGGCTCGCGATCCTTCATGACTTTGTAAAGTTACCAAAATGTTTTTTAAAACCACCATTTTTTTTCTTTCATCGAACCATGTCGAAAAATCAAAATTTTCATTCCAGATAAGAATCGTCGATTTCATTTCCGCTGATAAATCAATTACGGACGCGCGTAACTGAACGCGGTATAGTCGACTTGGTTGGTAAACCGTTCGTCTCTTTTATTTCTCGATCAGTCAAGATCCGATTCTCGAGAGCGTTTGACCCCCCGCGGCTCTCCTCGCTCCCTCTCGCCGAGTATTGTCACTAGTTATACGCGAAGAGTCCGGTGTGCGTGCGATCGGCAAAAGTGATCGATCACCCTCAAACCCGCTCGTGTACACAATACTCGTCCTGCCACCAGTACTATCTCCTCGACCGAGAGAGCTATTGTTGCCACCCACGTAGACCCTTCGCCTACTCTCACACCTCGCTCCTATCACTACCGTGCGTATTAATTACTCGACGGATTCACACCCGCGCCACCGATTTTCGACTCGCGATCGATTCGAAAAATTTTTAACGCTTCCAAATTCTAACCCAGAGGAAACGACAAATCTTCCAAATTCTCAGATATGTAGATGTAAGCCAGATCGTCCAATCTATCGTATACTTTATATCTCATTATCGTGCGAGATTAGGTGTGTTTTCGAAATGGTAAAAAATTTTATTACCCAAATAACTCACTCCTCTCCAACAGCTCCCGTCATGAGTATCCTCGACGATGTTATCTCGCCTCTACCAATTTGTCCCTAACAGTATTTTCGTCAAAGTTGAGAAAAATTTAAGTACGCATCCCGGCACTCCTCTTTCGAACACGAGCCATTTGTATATTCGCTGCCGTTCTCTATTCGTCCTTTTTCTCTCGTGCTTTCTTTTTTTGCGTTGCTCGCGACGTTCCGATCGAATTAGACGTCGATCGAATAACGAATGGGAGATTACGATACGACTAGCACGCTGGAATTCGTTTCGGTGGATGAGAGAGAGCCATTGTTGCCACCCACGTTGTCTCTCCTCATTCTCTCGCTCACCTCTCCAAATCCCCACGTCCCTCCTTCCCCTCGTCGCTCGTCCAACCACGAATCAGCCGCTGTTCGCAATTCGAGATCGTTATCGATCCTGGAATTTGTTTCTACCCATAAAGCAGCGGACGCGTACGGGTTCTGATAGAAAGAGAAAGAGAGAGAGAGAGAGAGAGAGAGAGAGAGAGAGAGCAATAGCCTGCAGAAGCCCCAGCGAATGCGTATTTCAACGATTTAGTAGCTCTCGTACGCCCTCGGACAGATTTTACTCCCGCTTCTTGGTGAAACACCGAAAAAATATGACGTCGTGTCAAACGACCGGTACTTGCCTCGCAAACGGGAAAAAATTCATCGCGATTTCGCTTGATGCGAACTTTTTCATCTTCCAGGGTGACAAAAATTTCACGTACCATCCTGTCTTCTTTCGCGAGCCGATAACGATTTATGCGACGAGTTTCCAGCGGAGGGTAAAGGGAAAAAAACGTTTTCTCGTAATCAGGGCGTGTATATATGGTCACGCGATACTCGTAAATCGAACCGGCCAATCCAAAATCGAAAGTAGAGATAAGAGAGTATTCGCGGGGGTGGATGAGAGAGGGGAATATAAATATGTGGAAAACGTTCCCACGGGAGAAACATCGCGACGGTACCAATGGAGGATCCTCGAGGAGTACCACGAAAGCACGCGCTTATATAAGGGAGCGGGCTTGTACGGTAAAAGAAAAGGATAGAAACAGGAGTAGCTCGAATTTTCAAGAGTTACCTCTGACTTTTTTACACTTGTGGGAAATTCTCGTTAACGATAATAGCGAGATGCCAAATCTCGTCTATGACCGCGTTGATTAATTCAATCGATCGTATCGTTTTCGTGGCAAGACGAGAAATTTTACCGACTCGAAATCATCCTAATCTTCTTAGCTCTACAGTTAATCCAGGCATGACAACGTGCCACTGATTTCGATTCGAGAAAGAAAAAAATTTATCAGATGAGTTGGTGGACACGGACCCGAATCGCTGTACGATGACGAAAGTCAAGACTTTAGAGAGAGAGAGAGAGAGAGAGAGAGAGAGGAGAGTAGCTGCATTTGGTAATGCGGCAAATCACGAGATATCTTTTCTAATACGACTCCTCGTTATACGAACGTACAAATTTCACGGCTAAGATGAACCAGACGTTCTTGCGAGTGTTTATCAGTAGCAGCGATTAGTCGAGCAGAACTAAAAAAAAAAATTAAGCGCGATGACCTTTCGAGCAACCCTAAGAGGCCTACGCGTACTCCTCCCCGACGTTTTTGTTCTAAATGAGACCGACACGTACCCACTTGGACTCCTGATCATCGTTTCAGTGGCGTATAAACATTTATACGTACATATAACAGGCGAGAGGAACGCTCCGGAATTCGGGAGCACTTCAGCGCATCTCGCCACTCGAGATTTTCGGTAGCCCGTTCTCGCCGACAGAGGCCCCTACAGATCAAACTGCTCGAGTGCCGACTAACGATAACGCGGGAAACATGAGCCTCTTAACGCGCGGTACACATAAAAAAGAAAAATATAAACGCGCGTCGGATGGAGGATGTTTCGCGAACAGACGCTCCCATTTCGAGATAACTCGATGTAGGAGATACCGGGATCGTATTTTTTTTTCTACGCTCCAATCTTATTTTTCATCCTCGTTAAGGTGGGCGTTAAGGTTGCTCAGCGAGGGTCCAGAAGTGTTTTGAGGGTGCACTGACTTGAAAAGATAACTGTGAGTACTCTTTAAATAAGAATTTCGACGATATCCTCGATTCGCTTCAATTTTATAAGTAAAACTCTTTTCAAGTCGCACTTGCCGAGAGTAAATTGCGAGTAAATTAGAGAAAAACGGAACGAGAAAATGAGAGAGGGTAAGAGAGGAGTTACTAGAAAACAGATAATAAAGAAAGGAAGAAAAATTCGATTGGCGGAGTACGGGTGGCTTGCACTATGTAGACAGCACCATGGGCGACTAGATATTCCGTGCGTTGATGCTATCTCGTGGACGAGGTCCGGTACAGATCTCGCGCCATTACTCAAGCTCTCTTGGTATAAAGCAAGTATTAAACTAGCTGGTATACGCAGAGGAGCGAGAGAGAGAGAGAACGATTCGGGACAAGAGCGGCCGCCCATCGTGCGTGGGACACCGCGTAAAAATGAGTTGTGTCAACGTATGTCCATGGACCCCCTGCGCGCCGAAGCACCAGGTGGCCGGCTTGTTTTATAATACGTAGCAAGGGATCGACCCTTGTCCGCGCTTGTTAGATAGATTATAGACTGGGTATATAAGCGCGCATGCGGGAGAAAAACTCGCGACATCTTCTCACTTTTTACTCTCTTTGGCGAAACTATACTACTCGAACGAATTAAGAGGACACTCGTCATTTTCAAACTGAATCTCGACTAAAAATCATCGAATCTAATCGAGGCAACGATTTTCAATCAGAAAAGAAAATTCAAAATGATGACTCAATGATCGAATCTGAACCTTTTTAGCTGACTGAGATAACTGTCCTTTTAACTCATTTTAGGAGTCTTCGCAAATATTTCATGCAGGGCGGATCAATTAAAGACTGGAGAAATAAAGGGACGGATTATTGCATTCCGGCTGCGATCTCGATGCGAGTCCGGTGATCGATTCCGAGATGATTAGGGCACGTTCGAGCGTGGCTCGGGAACCGATACGGCACGATCGCGTCTAATTGAAGCGAGGGTATAACCACAGTGCCGCGAGCGCTCGCGGAGAATCGCGCGGACGACTCACGTCGTCCTCGATATTCCCCTCGCGCTCCTGAGCACTTCCGCGCGCTCTCTCTCTGTCGAGCACGTGCCGCGTTTCGAGCGCGCGCTCACGGCTTGTCATTATACGAACACCGAGGTGAATTCCGCTGGGAAACGAGCGCCGATCGGCAAGAGACAATAAAAAGAAACAGAGGAAGAAAGGAGGATAGAGAGAAACGATTTATTTCAATTTTCACGATTAATTTTTACGATACCAGCGGATGCGAGCTTTTATACGGCCGAGGAAACCAGCAGCGAATTTAATTACGTCATGAGCGTGCGCGCGACAAACGATAAATAAATAAATTCCGAGGAGTGAGCGGGAGAGCCCACGGTACAGCCGGTAACCCTCGTAAACGGCGTTTTACGATCCGCGGATAAAACGCGAACCGATATCTCGGAAGTTCGTACGTGCACATCTAGCGAATGCGCCGTGCGATCGCGATGAAATTCACTCGTGTTCTTAAAAAAAGGATATTACGTTAAAAAGTCTACTTTATCGCGGCTGTCGCGAGTATTGTAGACATAATTTATAAACTCTCGAAACAAACGAACGAGGGAGTGTGAGGATACGAAAGGGCACATTTTAAATTCTACGTCATCGGAAATGAAATGCAATGCCGTAAAACGCCACAGATTAGACGTTATTTTACTCGCGAGAGAAGAAACTTTCCGAATTTAACGATAGTAAATCTTCGGACAGGTGAAAAAATTACAAAAATTTGTTTATATTCTCAAAATATAATAGGAAAGCAAAACGTGTATGTGATGGATATAAATACATTTTGCGAATACTTTGTTATTTACACAGTGCAATGTACGGTATGCGTTAATTACTAATTTGGAGCAATCGTTAATCAACTTTTATTTTTTCGAATATGGTGAAACTTTTTGGTTCGCTTTTCACGTATATAACTGTATACATAAATATATATACACATATGTTCGCGCTTTAGATTTCGAAACGTAGAAAATACAACCTAATATCAAATTATGACGACAATTACCCTAATTTTAATAATCGCGTTATATATATAATAATAATGATATGTGTTAACTCTGTTAAATTAATCGCTCTTTCGCCATAATTCAGTGACTTTTTATAATTTTATGAAAAATACCATTTAGATACAATGTTACAGAAACTATTCGAGTTTACTATACAAAATTGGAAATTTTATAATACCTTTTTAGACATATTGTATTAGGCAATATATATTCACGAGGCTCAAATAAATTTCATCTTATTAAAATATACTTGTAAATGCTATTCGTTTAGTCTCGTGGATCTTTTTGTTTATCGGCTGAAATTATCGAGTTTGTCGATAAAAATCAACATTACGCGATTTTCATAACGAGACATACGAAAATCAGAAGATACATGTAACATACGATACTAGCTGCCTCGAGCACGCTAATGTTTTTTCTGATAATTTTAATGTTGCAAATTAAATGATTTTTTTAAATATATATATATCGTATTTTCGCTTATTAATTTTTACATTTATTACTAAATTTTACAAAATTACGGCGTTTACCAACGCAATTAAAAATCATATCTTGAAGAGAACAAATATCATCAAATGGTTATATCACCGAAATTCATTATCATTGAAATGTAATAAATAAATTAATTTGTGCAAAAAGTCTCTTGTATTACTTGTTTTTTAGTTCTATCGCTTATATTAAAATGCATTTTTACTTTGTTATAATATGCTTCTTGAAAATCTATCTCAAATTTACAAAATTGTAAAATATATCAAATGAAAATAATTATTTTGTCCTTAATGGAATGTATCCATATATACGAAAACAGATTGTCTACTTTCTGTTTAATCATTGACCATTTGCATTATCGTGTTTAGTATTGTGGTATCTTAGATGAACTATAGTTGAACTAATATAGGTCCTGATAAGGTAATCTCAAATATCTTACAGAATAGTACACTTTCTTTTCTTCGCTGGTTCAGGTGGTTCTAATGCGGCTAAAATAGCCTCGTCAAATACATTTTTCAACCCTTTCTGAAAATTGAAATATTATTACATAAAGAATATATTGTGTAATACCTTTTAGAATAAAACTGTACTACAAGGAAAGTACCTGTGTAAGAGCACTGCATTCGACATACTTAACTGCTTTTAGCTCTTTTGCTAACCTTTCTCCTTGTTCAAATGTTATTGGCTTTTGTTTATTTTTTGCAAGTTTCTCGGTTGTCCCAGAATCGTCTCTCAAATCAGTTTGGGTACCAACGAGGAGAAATGGTGTTTTCTGACAATGATGTGTTATTTCAGGAACCCACTGAAATAATTATAATTATTAATTTTTGATACCCAATAAATTGGATATAATACATTACTTTTTCTTTGACATTTTCAAACGAGGATGGAGACACAACAGAGAAGCAAACAAGAAAGACATCTGTTTGAGGGTAACTTAATGGCCGAAGTCTATCATAATCTTCTTGACCTATGTGAATTAATTAATTAATAATTATATTTTAAACAATATACGGTACAAATATATTTCTTGGCCAAGAATTGTAGAAGTTTCATACCTGCGGTATCGAAAAGACCTAGGGTATAAGGATCTCCACCTATCATTACTGTTACCGCATAATTATCGAAAACTGTTGGTACGTATTCAGAAGGAAATTTATTCGTAGTGTATGAAATTAAAAGACACGTTTTACCAACAGCACCATCACCAACCACAACGCATTTTATCGTCTGCATTTTTTCTTATTGTTTCTGAGGCATAAAAGAATAAAAAACATTATATAATACATTAAAAATCAATTTCCAGTTAAAGAAAACTCATCTTTACCATACAGCACATATACTTCAAAAATATAAGAACTTAACCTCAATCGCCAATATTTGATATAAATGGACAGAGGGAATTTAAGAATTCAATCAATTAAGGGGAATTATTCAAATTAATTTAACCTCCAATGAATACTGAGTCAAGACGAATTAACTTTGAATGGAGAAAATATTCCTTAATCGAATTGCAAAAATAGATTTACCTGTGATTTTTTGTATGTCATTAAAGGTTACAAAAGACTTCCTCAAATGTGAAATGATTTAATTATGATATAAAATATTTCGAATGCACGTATAAACAATTGATGACATTCGAAAAATTGTCGATTTTACCAGTATTGAACGTTGGAATGTCTTTACTCACTGAGAACCGTACTCGCGCACTATCTCTTTTCATCGAAAAATTGCCTGAGGCCTCTTAGTTGCGGAATTCGTGCAGTTTTCAATGAACTTAAGTGTTACATTCATGATTTTGATTTATTTAAAGGAGCTCAGTGATCAGTAAAATACCAATATAATACAAATTTATTGGAGAAAATACAATATCCAGTTTGTAACAATTGTTGTATAATAATCTCTTGTGATAAAATTGTATAATATTCTATTATTTGTGAATTCAATTTCTCATTTCATTCGACATATCAAAGAAATTGTCATTTGATCAACCACTTACAACACATTTTACAATTTTAGTCTAACCGAATCCATTAGATTTTGTTTTTTATACAAATACCATGTATGAATACAGAAGAGTATTAGTTCTAAAATTAAAAGAAATTAGAAAATTGTGATCTCTCTGCTATATTTTTTTAGAACAATCACTTTTATTTGAGAAAGGCTGGACCGAGTTTGGTTGGACCCAAGAGAATCCTTGAACTTTGCTATCTTCCTCTACCTGAAATTATTTTTATTTGTCTCTACAGTTAATCAATCAATAGCAGAATGTACCTTTGGTTGATATATTTCATTTTTCATTGTATCATGAACTTCTTCTTTATAAGGACTAAATCTTATATAATGAGGATCATCGGATGAAGGTTCGTTATATACATCATCGATACTTTTCTTGACACTCTGCTTTGCTAATTCTTCAAATGCTTCTAAATTAGACCCCAACCTGAGAAGAAAGATGAAATTTCATTTTATATTTTAAGATGCTAAAAAATAATTTATTAAATAAATATATTTACAAGGAAGACGCCTCTTGATTTATTCCTGTCATTTTGACATCAAGTTTTGTGAGTATTTTGGTTATATATTGTACTAATTGTACAATTCTATTTGTTCTTTTCCATTCTGGAAATCCCCATTCTGTACATAATTCTCCGGTTTCTGGATTTATAAGTGGATGAAAAACTTTTGTTTCAAAAATTACTTTCTGCAAGGAAAATATTCATAAATTCTGAAGAATAGTAAAAATTTTAATAATTCATTCTCTTACAGGACATCCTCCGTCTGGATAATCACTTGGTAACAATATGTTAAATCTAAATACTCCTCCCTGATAGATTCCTTGTCGTATAAATTGAACGCCAAACCATACTGAAAAATAGTTCAAAGAATACCAATTACCGTTCATCAAGCGAATGAATTATTTGATTGAAAACACAGCTTCCAACATGACTACATTAATGTATTTATGAACGCAAATGTTAGGGCATACATTTTCATGAAAAACATTTACAAGAATCATCAATTTATATTCAAATTTATGAGCCATGTTACAATACATTCAATTTTATATAGCATATATTATTTAAGATGCAAATTAAATATTATGCTCACATTCATACTTACAGAAGGAACTCTGCGCAGATGGAATTATGTACATCCCTTTCAAATCTTCTGTGGTCAACATATTACTAAATAATAAATAATTAAATTAATAATCTTTACCAACCAAAGAACCTTTATCGATATAATTAACTTACTATTCTGATAAAATATTATATTCTTGCATGAAAATAGAGTGTTCTTTAGTAGAACTTATCATATGCCTGTCAATCATTTTCACAGACATACTTAATTGCGAGTCTCCGTTACCATTGAAAGGTACAAGTGTTCTCAGAGATCCTCCTCTTTTAAATGCTTCATGATTATTAGGATCCGGCTAGAAAATCATCAGCTCGATCAAATATCTGTATCTGTATCTTGAATGCTTACTTTTATAATATTTATGGCCATTTTTGTGAATCAAAATTACCTTGTTTTCTGCCATTTCAATTTTATTATTAATCTATTATATTTATTTACATTAAAAATTCATAATTTATTAAAATGATTTAAGAAGCTTATGAAGTTTCAATTAAATCAATGTTGATAGCAGTCAATTTTCTAAAATTAATATACTTTTATAAACAATTTCACTAAGAAACTATGAACACAAATCTGATATACATAACATTAATCAAAATATACACAAACTACACGAGTTTTTCATTGGCTTTAAATAAGAGAAGAATAGAAAGGTACTATTGAGTTATTTCCGAGGTTGTGTGCTGTGCAGTACTTATGGAGTTGTCCAACTGTCGATAATACAGTAAATCTGATTATGTAAAAATTCATCAATGGTAACTTTTTCTTTAATACGAGCGCGTACTTAAAACTTATAAATAAGTACGTTTGATAATTTACATTTGCCACATTTTTACACTGTAATAATTTTTGCATTCATTTTAAAAAGTTATGAAAATCGGTTCAACTGTTTCGACAAGTAACTTAAAGATGGCGCTAACAATGCGATCGTGAATATATCGATTATAGCAGGCATCTTGATAAAACATTTTCAATATTTAGTTTTTAGTTTTTAAATTTGTTATTAATAATTATTTAATTGGATCAACCTATTCATGTATTTACGCAAAATGATAAGAGTCGAAATCGGTAGAATGAAGATAAATTTCTCTTCGGAAACATGAACACAATTTGAGTATAAAATTAGTGAAAGATTGATTGAAATACACGAATTGAAACAGCCAAAGAATGAATTTGGACGTAATTGGATAATTGCCACGAATTTTTTGATACTAACAACCATGGTTGCTCGTTTGAACATTTTAAGAAATTTTAACGCGATCAAAATTGATAGCAATATTAACAAAATTAAGCGATTAAGAGTATTCGACAGATGTACAAATTTTTATAATAACCTTAAACCACCAAACAATAATAATTTAACCCAACTGAAGTTTTCAAACGTTAAATTAATGCTGATCTTGCAACCAAAACCTTTCAAAAATAACGACAACGAAATGATTTTTCTCGATGAAACGAAAGATACAAGCAATCTTTTCGATAAAATACTCGAAGCAATAATGATTTTCAGCAGAGCTATTACAATAACGTGCATTCTTATTAGTTTGCTCGTTACGTACTTCATCACTCGTTACACAAGCTCCCAAAAGTTTCCAATAATTCTCTTAAAATGTGTATTTTTGAGTTCTTTTTTTTTCATGATTACATGCTTATAGGACATTGAATTTTTGCAGCAATAGAATTTTTGGGCCCAACATTCACAAAATTTGGCCAGTGGATTTCCACGAGGAGAGATGCGTTTCCAATTGAAATTTGTGAAATATTGTCGCGTCTTCAACGAAATGCACCAACTCATTCTTTGGGGTATACTAAACATTTATTGCGAATGACATACGGGAGCGATTGGAGAAAATTGTTCGTCAGGTTTGAAAACGTTCCTATTGGGACGGGATGCTGCGCACAGGTACTAATTCTTATATTTAATATTAATTAAAAGATCGATCGGATTAACTTATCCGATATAAAATTTACTCGACTTATTCGAAAACGCATTTTCTGCGTTTGGTAACAGTTACCTAAACGAATTTTAGTAAGATTTGTATTTTTAAATACTTCGCAGGTGTACAAGGCTTGGATTAATCCCGATGCTCGCGTTGAGATAATGCAGCATACTCGAATATCGCGTTTCATCGAAAGTAAGCGACCATAATGCTCTCGAATAACAGTGAAACACGAGTCAGTCGGTTGAAATATTACTCGTATTTATATCGTAATTTGGAACTTTGTAGTGTTGGAGCGATTAAAATTAGGATATATTCTCGATTTTCTGGGTAAATTCGAATTTCAATTTGCATCCGTTTGAAACTCGGTGCGCTGGGTTGTTACGATATTCATGTTTCAGATAACGATTTTGAAAATTCGGATTATAAATTTCCGGATGAAAAGATCTTGCAGCCAGTTGCGGTGAAAGTTCTTCACCCAGGAATAAAATCACAGTTAAGGTACTTTATTAAATATTTCCATTTTTACATTCAAATTCGATTACGAAAATATCATTCTGTTACATTTCACATGATCGGAAATGAATTACTATTAAGAAAGATAGGGCATTAATTGAAATAAGATTCTTTGCGTTAATAAATCATAACCAATTTTTTAGGAGAGATTTAAAAATTATGCGATTATTCTGCCAGTGTGTAATGTTTGCAATACCAGAATTGAATTGGTTGAATCTTACCGATTGTGTAGACGAATTTTCGCGAATAATTTCCGCCCAGGTAATTTTAAGTAGGTTGAAAAAAAAATTGTTGAAACTACTTGATATTTATTTAAAAGTATAGAAAGAAATGTATTCAATTCGATAAAATGAATTATTGTTTAGAACGATCAAATATTAATTGAAATAAAATTTATATCTACCATTTAATCAATTACTCTATTTAGCAAATTAAATATTGAGTATATTCAACAAAATTTTATTTATAGTGTGAGAAGTCAATATAATATTTTCTATTCGTACAGGTTGACATGAAATTTGAAGCATTCAATCTAATGAAATTTAAACGGAATTTTTCAAAGACGAACGATGTAATTTTCCCAACTCCTTACGAAAAATTCACGATGAGAGAAATTTTAGTCGAAAGCTTCCACGAAGGTATTTGCATTAACGATTACTTGAATCACAAAAATTTACAATTCCGAAAAGCACTAGCAAAATTGGGAGTTGAAACGGTTTTAAAAATGGTATGTATCGAAAAGAATACTAATTTATAGAATATCATTGTCGATCTCCTACTCTACACAAATATAAAAAGGTGTTCGTAGACAACTTTATGCATTGCGATTTGCATCCAGGAAATATACTAGTGGAAGAAAAAGCCAATACTACGTCAGGATTTTTCGATTCGTTAAAAAATATGATCAATCCTGATTACGAGAGAAGCAAAATGCGTCTTGTAATACTAGATTGCGGTTTAGTCGTATCTTTGAACGATCGCTGTCGGGAGAATCTACGAGATGTTTTCCGTTCCGTACTTTTTGGTGATGTATGTACACTCTATCGTTATTATCGAGTCGATATAAATTTTGTTTCACCGCCTCCAACACTTTTAGGGAGAACTAGTAGCCGAATACATATTACGTCACAGCTCACGCAAGTCACACGACCCGGAAGGCTTTAAACTCGCTCTAGGCAACATCTTGAGATTATATATGCAAAAACAAGTCGATTTGAATAATGTTAGTACGAATAGAGATTATATTTTTGTTTTCGATCGACGAATAACAACGCGATGTATTATACATGATAAAAAAAAGATGGCAATTTAAAATAGATTTTGTATAATTCTTAAATTCTACAATCAAATATCATTAAAATAACATATAATTAAAAATCGAACATTCATAAAGTATATTCAACAGATATTATTGAACGACAAAGCAATTATAATAAATCGTACATTTAATTGTACATTTTCATTTTTTGTAAATATTATGTAATTTGTAGAAAAAAAAAAGTAGGTACATTAATCTAACAAAATTATTCAATTATATTCCGTAAAGACTGAATAACAAAACTTACATATTTTAAATTAATAATTGTTTATATTAAACAATCAGCATAAAAATTTTGATAATGAGATTTTTTTAACGTATCGCGCACATCTCTTTTTACTGTGTATGGTGAAATGGTGGGTTGTTCGAGAACTCGCATAACGATGAATTCTATACTTTGTAGGTGAACGTGAGTACCGTTGTGGCTGAATTATTTTCCGCGATGGTTCGTCACAGGGTGAAACAAGACGGGTCGTTCAGTAGCGTGATGCTCGGCGTAGCGGTGATCGAGAGTCTCGGCAGAAGCCTCTATCCGGACATCGACATAGTCTCCGAATTTCTGCCTTTCGTGTTTAACGATACAACATACAGCAGTTGAATTGTCTTCGTTCGCGTATCGCCATAAAAGAAAGACAGTTCAAAAATTTCTCGTCTTACCGGTGCGTGTACGAATGCTCGTCTGGTGTATTTCATTATTGGATTTCGTAATAGCGCACATTCGGCCGCGAGGTTTGTTAGACGATCAAGGACATTTTGGATCTCGAGAGGAAGCTTGTACCTTCAAATAAATTAACGACAGGTTGGTTAACACTTTTTTTTTCTATCTCCTCGCTCGATTCCAAAATTAGAAGCGAATAAATTTCATCTTTGGCGCTTTGCACAACACGATTTATCTTTTTTTTTCACACGCAACGCAACAACATGAACTTATGAATTCTGGAAGTAACATTCAGTTTGAATTTTGTCTAAAAAAATGTAACAGAGAGATAACAATAATCGGTAAAAGTTGATTCACATCTTGGAATGAAAGTTCAGTGATAAGTATATTTAGTGACAATCGTTTCCTGTATTCCCGGGATCCGGGAAGATTTATTAAAACATAAAACATGGATACACGTAGAATATACGATGCACACATTTCGAAGCACTCAATTCGATACTGTTTTAACCGTTCTTCCGAACGATGTGTGGTTTCGATGTAAACGAAACTCACCTGTTTTCTCGCTAATGAAAATATCCTGGAATTTAGTAGCGATTCACTCAATTATTTTATCTGGAATTTTTTCAGCTAATTTTAGAATTTCTTAACGACGATTATTTTGTTATCGAGAATTATGAAATAACGTTATGCGAGAAAGGCTTTATTTTTTATCGCGTTAACTAATTTCACGGGTGAGCATCGCGCGCGAAACGATATCGCCAGTGCGGAGTACGAGCGAGAGCACGTGCTCGGTGATACTTTCGACACATTGACGTTCAATACGCGAGTGGATCGAAACGGCCCATTGGGAAACTGAGGTACTCGACGGTAAAAATACTCAAAAAACCAAACTGGCGAAAGGAAAATATTCGAGTTCCAATTCTCAGTGACGAATCCGACCGTTCGCCGTAGCCGATTGGCGATTTTAATGCGAAACTCGTTTCGCTTAATAATATTCAAAGATCCGATCTCGCTGGAGCAAAATACATATATTCGATTATGAATTATAACACGGTCGGTTGCGAAAGGACGCCCTAGGATCGAAGGTCGCTCGCGACGAACAGGTGAATACGAAACTCTCGCGATCCGGTGCACCAAATTGACGCGAAAAGAGAAGAAGAAGGAAATAATCTCAGAGGAAGAAAAGAAAGACGACAGTCTATCCTCGAGCGTGGAGGACGGGTCGTTGGAACTACCCTAGGGCATCGAAATTTCTTTTTACGAGGCTCTCGTCACGTAATACCTTACGCGGTATCGTCGCTCACGCACGAACTCGCGTAGGGTCCCGACGTGTCCACATATTTTTCAATCGGGAACGAGTTTCGATCTCACGTGTTTCGCTCCAGGTGCGCGCGCTCGCACTCGCGTTCACGCCCCCTACGCGATAGAGCTACATCATTTCCCCTGACCTGGTCTAGCTTGTTCTAGGCGTTCGCTATGTGCTTTCCAATCCGTGCTCGACCATGCATGCACATGCAGGGAACGTGAGCGCTCGCGAGCCTAGATGTATCTCTCTTTCCCTCTTTCTCTTTTCAACTTCTTCCAACGTCTTTCTTTCCACTCCTGGAGGGCTCTTGGTACTGAAAATAGTAGCAGCTAAGTGGCATTTTCTCTTAGTTGGCGTGACATTGATTATAACGACAACAATGTTAACGAAAATAACATTTTCAATAGAATAAATTTTTAAAAATCAACAATACCTGTTTTAACCATTTTAGTAAAAATTTATCAAAATTTTTATGTTAATTAAGTATTTAACATATGTAAGTTTCGATAAAATTAAAATGTACAATAGATTAATGTACTATTTAATAGTCGTTTTGTCGTTTCATATTTTAACATGATTATGTCACTAATAACAATATTTCATTGTAAAATTTCTTACACAAAATTTATTTTTGCATAATCATAATTTGAAAATGCGACTCTGACACGTTATGTACGTGAAAAATTGAACAACGAAGTGCTAAATTTTAACATTAACAAATCATGCCGGACGAACTTAAAATTATATGTGGACTACTATGTTAAATTAAGTCCATCTTTTTAACCGTGGAAAAGTTATCGAAATGTTTGAAATTCCCATTTTTTTCTTTCAGTGTACGCACCAGGGGCGGACCTAACGTCCCTCTTGGTAACCCGTCTCGACTCCTCCGTCGTTATCTTCTTCTTCCCCCGGCTATCCCTTTCTTCTTCATTCTGGAATACCGGGTATTAATACCAACGGCGATTACGAGAGTGACCTAAGTCAATTGCCTTTTCGTTTCCCAGGTGGCCGGCTCACGGCGTTATCGTAACTGTGAATCAATTTAAATTCCTCTCCACGGTCGAGCGCCTATAGGGTTGTAAGATGGTCGATTTCTCTCCAACCGGCGAGTGTCACTGATTCGTACCGTCGCTATAGAAATTTTTCAGTCTCTTTCATTTCTCAGGCAACGAAAACTCGAATCGAGGAGAGTCGTGCGATTTTCGCGTATCGAGCGAAGAACTGGCTAGATTCGTTTGTAGCGCCCTTTCTCGCGAGCGCCATCTGGCGCGAAGAAGCGTCCCTCGGCGAGTAGGGCCCCACCATAGCTTCGCGGATCGTACGACGCGGCTCGTGAGGGCCGGAGAACGAGCGGCCGTAGCTGCTCCTTCCTCGCTTCTTCCCGCTTCCCTCGTCCGGTAGACACCGCGAGCGTATAGTCTCTCTCGCGGTATGTAAACAGAGGGAACTCTCCAATACGAAAAGTTCGTCTCCGGGAGCGCGACGGGGACGGGCCCGTGGGACGGCGCCGTGCCTTTTAACGAGTATCGTAAGAAATTGCGCGCGTCACAACGTAAAGAGAGTACAGAAGGAACCGGCACAGCGACGTGTTTCGACTCTTTCCCTCCTCCCTCCTGCCCCGTTCCCTTCTCCCGAGCTCCCTCCAGAATCCTATCTATCTCTCTTTCTCTATCTCTCTTCCACTCGCGGTTTGCTCAACTCACCGTGTAATACCCCCTCCCTGCGAGACGCAACAGCATCTCTTCTGAAAACCACTATCGAGGCACCGGCTCTTCCTCTTCCTTTTCGCCCGCCGATCTCCTTTCCCTCTCTTTCTTCGCTCGCCTCGCCGTCTCTCTCTCTCCCCCTCTCTCTCTCCCTCTCTCTCTCTCTCTCTCTCTCTCTCTCTCCCGGTCTCTTTCTCTCTTCGTATTCCTTCGGACAAACCGAGGTGGAGAGGTTTTTGGAAAACGCGAGGGGCGCGCGCACTCGTGAGAGAGCCGTGAGGATCGTTTTTCGGATCAGTGTCGCAGCAGACGGCTCACGATTCGGTAGGCGAATCTACCGCGATTCGTCTCTCTTCTCTCTCTCTCCCCCCTTCGGTCCCTATCTTTTCTCCCTTTCCTTTCCCGTACTCGGTTACGAATTTTTCCACGCTCGCGCGAAATCCACGTGTCGCAGTGTCGCGTATCGCTGGTCGAGAGTAATAAAGCGCGCACGCGTGAGAGAGAGAGAGAGAGAGAGAGAGAGAAAGAGAGAGGGAGAGAGAGAGGAATAACGAGAGTAGGTGGATTCGTTGCAAAAGGGTGCAAAAGTGTTTCACCGATGTTGCTGGGCTTTATTCTGTTCTCTCCGCTCCTCTGCTTCTTGCTGCTCCGATTGCGTCCAGTGGCAACGTCAAGCATCAGAACGAACAGTAGCCGTGAGTATATAACCCAATCGCGTACTATCGCTGTTTTTACTCATGACTGACACTCGCACGAGGAGCGTGTGCGCGCGACCAGCTGTGTGCCTGACACGCGCGCGCGCTCTCGTACGGTGTTTACACGCCGCCTAATGTCAAACCGTTCCAGTTTTTGCCCATATTTTTTTTTCTCTATTGTCGTTACACCGCGCGAGTTTAAAATGTGTCAGGAGCGGGCACTGTTTCGCCGCAGTTACAAAGTATTCGCGGCTCGTGTTTTCATCCGAGGCGTTCCACGAAAACATCCGCGTATCTGCCGCAACGTGCGCCGCGTGAACATGAATTTTCGTTAAATAGTCTCGCGTGTTTACAATCGGGACGCGCGAGCGCGTGTGCGCGAAACAAAGTTGAAAAGTGAATCGTAGAGTGCAACGGCTCGATAAGACGCGAAATTTACGACGACTCGCTGACGCGGATTTGTTTATGCGTAAACATCTCTTCCTCTCTTGTTTTATCAGCCCGATGCGCAATATACGCACCGATTATCGGCCTTTTATTGCGCTCGTGATAAATCAATCGAGCGTGTATACTCTCTCTCTCTCTCTCTCTCTCTCTCTCTCTCTCTCTTTCGAGCGCGCACGTGACCGCGGTGCCATTGTATCGGGCCAAATGGAAAATCGTTATACGTTTGACTTGCGATTATTGCGCTCGTGTTCCGGTTCGACGATCATTCTTAATTGTAGCGCGTTATCTCGCTTGTAATTCGGTACAGGATGTCTCGGGGCAGAGAATTTTGACATTCCTCGACGCGGAAGTTTGCGCAGCGTATTACATCGCCGACAGGTCGGAATCTCAATCGAGCCGGTCGAACGCCGCCCGGTATGAGAACGATTCTCTCCGGTGGCGAGAAAAAAACACGTAGGGAGTCGCAGAAATTTATGGTTAACCGTAGCGGTATAACGGTAGTGAAATTGCCTCTCGCTTTTTTTTTCATCATACGAATGCTCGCCTCGCCAAATGTATCGACAATATGTACGCGCTCGTGGATCGCCCATAACGGAGCTCGTATACGAATCGCGAAATTCCGATCTCCCGTTAGCCGTGCAAATTTCGCGCCGAGAGTGACGCAATTGTCGCGCTCGAATCGATATCGTTGTTTCCTCGGTAAACTCACGCGCGTATTGTACGTGCGCTCTCGATAAGGTACGTATGCGAACCCGAAGACCCTGAATTCCCATGGCGAGACGAGCGATTATTGCGCGAAAATTGAATTATCGAACCCGCGTTAAGTGGGTCGATCGAGGAGCGCGATACGAGTCCGTTCGATTTCGCGTTTTATCGCTTTTTCGATAAACGCGAGGAAATTCGTAGCGGAAACATCCTTCCGTTATCTCGGTAGTAGTTCGGAGAATCCAAGATCGACGCTGTCGGAAAGCGAGATTCAGCACGGTATCATTATCGTTTGCAATTCGGTATGCCGCGACGAACAAGCTCCTTAGTTGACACGGTCGATAACACGTGAGATCGTTCGCGTATTTTCCTTTTGATTTCCACGCGGTTCGGACTGGGCGATAACGAAGAAAACGGAATATTATCTTGCGCGTTCGTTCTCTCCTGCTGTTCGCAACAATCAACGGGTGGTTGTTTTCCAGTGGATACATTTCGGCTAATAATAATTGAACCAAATCGAACGGGTGGATCATTTGATCGATTTAATCGCTCTTAGCCAAGTTACAGCTATTTGGAAATGATAACTGCTCCATTGAATTTTTCGAGAAGTACATACACTCTGTGCAATAATTAACGGGTTACTCGTTATTTTCAAATAACTGCATCTCAACTAAAAACGTGAGAAACGTGAGAAATCATTTTAAAGAGGAAAATTCAAACTTTGAAGTATACGATCTATTACTAGATTCGATTCAATCATTTTTATCAGAGATACAATTGTTTATTGTATATATTGTATATTTTATATATATACAGAGATACATTGTCCGGAGCATGCAAGTAACTCGACGGCGAAAGTACGAATTCGCGATCGCAGAGAAACAGGAAATGCCGGAGTGGCAAATTTTTCATCGCGAAATACTCTCGATGAAATTCTCGGATGTCGCGTGCACACCGCGCGCCAGAGAGGCACGGCACTCTCGGCGCGCTAATGACTCAGCCGTACGGCTCTCGGGGGTCATCGCGATGACACTCGGCTTATCGACGGGAAGCCGCAACGCGAGTCGAGAGAGGTACTCACTCCACTGTGGATAGATCACTGATACATAGGGACGCGCTATTCGTCTCATTAGCGTTTTCAAATGCTCCCGATACGCGCTACGTACACTCCGGTACACGCGCTCCGTGAGATTGAACGATTTTTCTCTTTCCCTCTGCCCTCTTTTGATCAATTTAACCTCGAGTGGTTGCGTTCACGACGGAATGCGATGGGAGCGTTTAATATATCGTACACGAGAGCACAGCGGAGTACTCGAGAACCTCGTACACGCGCGGAGCTTTCCATCCCATGCGCGAAAATAGCCGGTTCGTGCGCTCATCGGCTCGATTTTCGAGTTCTCGTGAGTAGAGTGATAAGAGACACAGAGGGAGAGAGAGAGAGAGAGAGAGTTGGGATGAAAATCCAAGAGCGCCGAGAGATAATTATCGCAAGAGGAAGAAGTAGGGGAGCGAGCTTGACGTTTTTACGAGTCTGGTCTCATTGTTCTAGAAGCCGGTAAGCCGACACCACCGCGAAACTCCGGGGCCTTCGTCGTTGACATGTTGCTCTCGGCTGCCTGGTTCGAGGCAATAGCCGCCGCACTTTTGGCGATTATCGTTTTGGCAACCAGCTACAGGCCACCCTGGTGGTTCTTCACGTCCATCGTGAGGAAATACAATCGTGAGTACTCTCTCGTTTCCGTTAACGGATCGATCTCAATCGTCGTTTATTTTCCAGTCACTTCAGCTCCCAGTACGGAGGACGAGAGCAAAAAGAACGTAAAAACGGTGCGAGATATACCCGGACCGTTTTCGTTGCCCTTGCTCGGCACTCGTTGGATTTTCTTTTGGTTCGGATCCTATCGAATGAACAAGATCCACGAGGCGTACAAAGGTAAAGACTTTGCTCGTTGACTCGAGGGAGTATCCGTATTACGCTCTCCTCCCGATCTCCATCGCCCTACATTATCGTGATTGTACACATTTTTAAATAATCCTACCCTCTGCGGTGAACTCAAGAGTAGATCTATATCGGCGCTACGGATCGATCTGCAAAGAAGAAGCTCTCTGGAACTTCCCTGTGATATCGGTGTACTCCAAGGCCGATATAGAAACGATCCTGAAACGCGGCTCGAGGTACCCGCTGCGTCCTCCGCAGGAGGTTATATCCCACTATCGACAATCGCGTCGAGATCGCTACACCAACGTCGGTCTTGTCAACGAGTGAGTATTTACACACACTTATCGCACGCCAATCTATATATACATATACGATTGACCTTGTATTTCGATTCGTTTCGCTCTTGGCACTTTTCATCGGCTTATGTATAATTTATATATATATATATATATTATATATATCAAGGTCAAGTTTGAGGTCGTCCTTGCCCTTTCATATTGTTATATATCTCGATCGTCGAATTACGTGGTTTCGGTCGGTTCATCGGTTTCGTAACCGTGGACGGAAATAGTCCGACGCGTAATCGGCAAAGCCGGTTGTCAGTACCTGGAGGCGATCGCTTCTGGGATCGCTAGACATTAGCATAGATCGGCTACGAGAGAGAGAAAGAGAGGGAGGGTCGTGTTTCAAAATCAATTACGGCAGGTTCGTGGTTTAAATTTTTTCGTTTAGCAAATAGCGAACGATTCGATAGATAAATCACGATCGGCGACGTCTCAAGGTCGGAGTGATTATATTCGTCGAATTTTATAATTGTGTACGTTTTCGGTAATTATCTCGAAACTGGTTTTAATGCAATAATCCGATTAGATTCCCAAGCGAGAACTACGATGGCGAGATTAACGTGACGTTGTACATTAAATGAGCGATATCGATCTCGCTACTGTTTTTCATCGATTGAACGAATTAACGTTTCTCTGTTCGCAGACAGGGGGAGAAATGGCACGAGCTACGAATGGCTCTGACACCGGAGCTGATGGGTGCCAACACGGTTCTCGGATTCTTCCCGGCTCTCAATATCGTTACCGACGGCTTCATCAGTCTGATACGACATCAAAGAAATGGATGTACCGTAACCGGGTTCGAGGAACTTGCCTACCGAATGGGACTCGAGAGTGAGTGTCCGGTTTTTCAACTTCCGCCTTCCCCTCTGTGAACTCGTCTATTTCTCTTTTCTCCTCTTCTCATCCAGCCTCTGTATGTACCCCGCATTCCCACCCGAGTCGAAAAATTTAATCGGCTTCGGTCGTATTTATTATATTTGCTTGATTTATTTTTTATTTGCGATTTTAACGAATACAACAGGAACTGATTTTCGCACTTATAAATGCAGCTGAATGTTTTATCTCTGTCAGTATCGGTATCCTCTTGGAAATCCAATAAAAATGATCAGGTTCGTCTTGATCCATTCCGAGTCAAAAATTTTATTCGATTCTTAAAAAATCAGTATTTTATACTCGATCGTTGTCAAACTTAATCGGATTTTAGTAACGATTTCACAAATACGATAAGATCGCTTTTCTACTCATAATTACAAAACTCGAGTAGAGATATCGGACAAGACTAAGAAACCGTTCAAATTCTGACAAAAAGACGATCAAATATTTTGACTCGCGCATGCAACAGACCCGATTGAAAGCATCGATTGACAACTTTGTTTTTGTTCCACAGGTACGTGTACGCTGATCCTGGGTCGACATCTCGGCTTCCTAAAACCTGGCGAGAGTAGTACGATAACAACGAGATTGGCGGAAGCAGTCAGGAATCACTTTACGGCATTGCGAGACGCCTTTTATGGCCTGCCACTCTGGAAGCTACTGCCGACAAGCACATATAAACAGCTGGTGAAGAGCGAAGAAACGATTTACAAGTACGTTTTATCTTTGGCGATTAATCAAAATACTCTCGGCGAGTTTCGTATATTGCGCGTAATTACGGAACTTTGCGAATTCCTACGTTAGAAAGTAAAGCTTTATTCGAGATTCTAACGATATTTATTTAACACGCGGCGCTAATTTCTCGCCACTTCGAAAGACTCGTGTGGAAAGATAACGCGGAAACATTGATTTCGAGCTTGTCACCAAAAAAAAAAACAACGGACGAATTACCGCACAGATGATTACTACTTAAGGGTTGTGTTAAATTGCAGCATTATCTCGGAATTAATGGAGACCACTGTGCAGGAACAGCAGAACGACGCGCGAGACGAGTCCGTGGAGGCTGTTTTTAAGTCCATACTGCGGCAAAAAAGTCTCGACATCCGAGACAAGAAAGCCGCTATTGTCGATTTCATAGCCGCAGGCATACACACGGTAAGTCCCGATCGTAATGACCGTGTGAAATGCAAACTGCGTATTAGATTTAACTTTATCGTTACTCTGCGTCATTTACGCGAAAGACACCGGATTACGTTTTGTTACACCTGCGTCAATATTATTAACCAAGAAAAGAAAATCAGCTCGTGAACTTATCGATTTGCCGATACTGTTATCGTAAGAGATTTTTCACGACCTCGTGTGTTAAAGTGTAATTTGTTGTCGCAATCGATAATTAATTAATACGCGAAATTGTTATCGAACGAATAACGAAAATTTGGGCCTCTGGCGTCGTTTCAGCTGGGCAACACTCTAGTATTTCTGTTCTACCTGATTGGACGCAATGCAGCAGTACAACAACGTCTGTATGAAGAGGTCAAATCGTTAGCTCCACCTGGATGCGACTTGACGGTCGATGATCTACGTATGGCAAAATATTTGCGGGCGTGCATCACCGAGTCGTTCCGAGTTGTACCCACTGCACCGTGTATATCGCGTATTTTAGAAGAGGAGACAACACTCGAAGGATATCATCTTAACGCAGGGGTATTTGTTCTTTTTTACAAGCAAATATCGAACGAGATTAGATTATTTTTGTGTACACGTCGAATAATCTTTCTGAAATATTTCAGACGGTAGTTTTACTGCACACTTGGATAGCGGGATTGGAAGAGTCCAACTTTAAGGATGCGTTAAAGTATGTACCCGAAAGATGGTTAGATCACATGACTCCGCATTCGCCGATGCTGGTGGCGCCGTTTGGTGCCGGCCGGAGGATATGTCCGGGTAAACGTTTTGTCGAACTCGCGTTACAGCTCATTTTGGCCAAGATCATTCGGGAATTTGAGATTGTCGTCAAAGATGACCTTAATCTGGAATTCGAATTCATTCTAGCGCCGCAAAGTCCGGTGGTACTTGGCTTCCAAGATCGTCTCGAAACAACGTAAAATTACCAGTTATAAATTTGTACATACTATACAAATGTGTTTCTTGCTACGAAGATGCAATTTAATGTTGTTGCTTTGCGAATCTCGCGCAATCGTCTATGAATTTAATCGATTGATCACAAGCCACGTTGTTTTAGATTTTCTATTAGTTGTAATTTTTTTTTAGTACGTTGAAAGGAACTCTGTTCGTCCATCGATGGTATTAATCGTTATTTCCGATCTTGTAGTATCTACATTTCGATTGTCGTTATTTAGGATCCGCTTATCTTTTGAAATTTTGACACTAGCACAATGATTTGAATGCGCGACGCTTCGAGGATACCTCGTCCGAAATAATAAAATCAATTTGATGTCGAGTGCAATAAGTGCTAACACTCTGAGAAAGGTGTAGAAATTATTTGTAAATTAATAATAGAATTGTCAAATTATATACCGTAATGCAGAAGAGAATCTATTCTAATAATATTTAATGAATGCACTGGCTGTACAATATTACGTTTTGTTAAGAAATAAATCGAAGCTGTATTATTTATATGTCGCTTATATTGCGTAGCTGTGATTCGATTCATCGCGGCATCGGTTGTAATTGTTTATTTTCACTAATATACATTGCGCAGCCATTGCATCAATTATCTTTATTTAAGATTATACGCGAAACGTTCGATACGAGTTGACTATCGAAAAATTTGTTTTTTCGAATTACCAAGGTTTAAGAAACCTTTTAGGGAAAATTTATCAAAGTGATATCATAACGTTGGGTGTACACCTACGTTTGGTTTCATTAAAGAATTGGATCAAACTACATGGTCCTTGTAAATATTATGTGTAGATATTATACGAATTGTTGAATGTATATCAGTGAAATTATCAATACTGTGTACTGTTATGTAAATAATATTTCAACATATATATTTGTCTCCCTTCGTTATCATTCCACGCTTGCAGTTATATTTACATACTGTACTTATATCAAGCTGGATATGACTATTAAAAAATGGAGTTTAAAATTCTTAGAAGAAAATAGCAATATGTACAGGTTTATACGTCATCACGAATGTTTTTTTTTTCGTCTGTAACTGATTGTTCTCGACTTGTTTTATATTCATGAGACAGTTTATTTATGTTAAGCATAAAAATTACATAGAATCATACATATTTACGTTAGTCGAATATATTACAGACGTTATAAAAATGCATCGAAGAACTAAAAGAATAAATCTCACTGTTATTTGAGGAATAAAATTTGGAATTTTTTTCTTAAAATAACCTTACAACGATATTACAGTTTTGTCAACAAGTAAATGTAAATAAACTTGATCGCGTACAGTCTCTCATAATTATATCATTTTTAATGTATTGAAAAACAACCTCTCTTTAATACTCTATAACAAAATTAAGTAACGTCTTGTCAAAAAACAACAAATACTAATGAAAATAATAGTAAAGTTAAAAAGGTATTATTTTCATTTCGAGCTCTATATAGACACGAAAATGATATTATAGAGTTCTACGAGTTATGAAATATAATTAAAATTACATGAATAATATGGCATAATACAACGTATTTCAATTTTGGTAACGGAGGTCTGTAGAGTTCGATCCCATAATGTTCGTAACTTAACCAAAGATCGATGATTTTACGTTACATTCGTCAGCGACAAAAAGGTATGTGAGGTTTCTGAGATTCAAAGTCAATAACATACATATATCACGTTTGAAACATAGCTGCGCGTTGGCGTATTTGAAACGGCAGTAAATCAGTTATTCTAATTATCTTCTAAGGATAGTTGTAAATACTGGAAAATCGGTTCGTCTTATTTTACTAAACTTTTAATGCTCTTCGGAAGATTCGGAATGGAACCTTTATTCACACTCGCCGTCGTTGGTCTCATAAAACTGTGGTTCTTCATCCCTGCTCGTGGTTGCACCAGTCGGCTTTTTGCGGTAACGCTCTTTTCTGCGGTTTGCCGGCCGATGTTAGGCTGCTGTTGCTGACCGACGTTACCGCTATTGCTATTGCTTCGTAAATGTAGAACTGGTCGAACTCTGTTACTCTTAGTTGCATCTGGCACCATCTACGCAAATAACAAATCAAATATAAATACATTGAGAGAAGAAAATAGCGATTTCAAACAACATTTGTGTATACCTATTGTTGTTTCGAAATCGATTTACATACATCGTTCTTATTATAATCAATATCAGGTCAACTAGCAATAAGAGAAAATGCTACTTAGCTCCTACTTTCCTTATTGTAACTCAGGAAAATTTTATCGATACAAATTATGAAATTTACCGTTGGTGATCTTCTCGAGGCTTTAACGACAGGACCAACACTACTACCGCTGCTGCTACTTCTACTGGCTGGAATTCTGCTGCTCTTCGTTCTAGACGCGATTCTTCGCTTGTCCGCGTCCTTGGTCGAAGACGATAACGGAACGGCGTTGGACGGGCTCTTCCTGAGATCGCTCGTCAGTGCACGAATTGCCGAAGTGTAACTACGTAGTTGTGCATGGTTCGGTGTCAAGTTTCTCACGGTGTTCACCGAAGTGGCGCTATTTAACGAGCTGCGAGAGCTGCGTAAACTGCTACGAGAACCCGAACGTTCCACCTCGTTTCTTGGAAGATGACCCGAGCTTGGTGTGCTCCGCTTCGATACTTCATTTTTACGATTCACTGGCTCACGCTTAATACTAAGCGTTCTCTTCGGCAGGAGGCTGGATTTTTCGTCGGTAAGGCGGAGCGAGCCGCTCGAGAGTCTTTTTTCAAGAGGCTTTGTTTTTGGCTTTTGTTCTTTGCTCGCATCCGTTCTGTCGATTCGTTGAGTGTGACTATTCAATGTACCGGAATATTGCAGTTCGGCCGGTGAACAGCGAGTCGAGTCGTGAGTATCCGTCTCGTAATTACCGGATGACGTTTCCTGGCTCAGCGTCTCGGAAACTAGGCTCTGCGTCTCCTCAAAACCTTCGTCGTTCAACTCTTGTTCCTTCAATTTCGTTGGCGTTGAAGTAACGTTAATGTCTGGTATAAATCGGCTACGGAACATAGAAGTTTGTCTCGAAGGCAACTCGGATACGGACTGGCCTTCGTTGGAATTGCAAGAGGGATTTACATTTTGATGAGATCCAATGCGATCCGTTTCATCCTTATCTGTAACGCGACATTGATCTTGTAACGAGGTACTCTTGTTAAGGTTCACTTGTTGATCGAGTTGATTCACTTGACTAGGTGGGTTATTCGTCAATCTAACGGCTTCTTTCACTTGACTGGGATCGATCATACTTCTGTGACGTTCTCGACTAGTCACCGCTCTTTCCGCCATAATGGGCACGGGTTCGCGAGGTCGCGACTCCTGCATCACTGGGCTCAAAACGGTATTCGTCACAGCAACCACTGGTGGCGGTTGGCTCACCGGCAGTCTCGAATTCCTATGCATAGAAGATCTCGAAAGCTGCTGGAGATCTTCACCCGTTCGAGCTATATCGGCCAGCGCATTATCGATATCGTAAGAAGAAGAATCCCTTCGTTTTAATTTATCTTGCCATATTCGAAGGATTGCGTCATCCTCTGGCGTATCGTCCGACAAGGCTAATGTATTTGGTCTTTGTACAGGCTTATCATCTACCATTTCTAGACTCGGTATCTCTAGTTTATTGTCCGTCGTATCGGGCGTTTTCTTGTACCTGCGAGTCCTTCGCGTTGCCGAATACCTATCGAAGTTTCCTACAGGACAAATAAGAAGAAGTTAATAAGGATAAGAATTGTTTCTCTTTAAATATTTAACTTACCGGTACCAAGGTCGGTGCCGAGAGCGAGAGGTTTGTACGAGAGACTTTTAATCTCACGGTTCTGTAATAAACTGCTACAACGTTCCCTCTTACAAGGTTCCTTCTCGACAGGTTTCACTTCCTTCGGCGGGCTGAATAGCCTCCTAGTTGCCGGCGGAGTTTCTATATTATCCGAGTCGATTTCTATCTTATCGCTTATTTTCTCATCCTCCAAACTCTTCGTACGGAATTTCGAAGAGAATCTTCGTACGGCAGGTGTTTGCGCAGTGGTATAAGGTTGGCGTAAGTAAATAGTCAGTTCATCGCCTAAATCTGTTTGCAACTCATTCGCGGGTTTATTCTTCTTCCTATCTTCTTCTCTAATAGCCTGAGACATTTTTAGTTTAATAAAATTAATAATCAAAGCAGATTCATTCGACAAATTTATTATACCTGTAAAGTAGTAGGAGCATTTTCCGTATTGAGCCTAGAGCGAACTCTACGTATATGACGTGGATCAGTCTCTTCGGATGTATTTGATATATTCAAGATTGATTTTCGCCATGGAGATTTGTCTTTTTGAGAAATGGGGGGTTGAGCTTCTGAAAGCAAATAGAGAATGTAAATGGATATTTCAAATAAACGATAAAAACGAGGGTTACTCTACCTTCGATAGCCTCCATTGTTCGCATTACGTCGGTCTTTTCAACCGACGGACGCCAATCGTATACATCGGAATAGCCTTTTTGAGGTAAATTGCCTTCTGCAGAAGTATTCCCGACAGTGCTTTTACCTTCATTTTCTGAACAGAGAAATTTCGAGTATCGATTTTTATTCGTAAAAATATTAATTAATTGCAATCATACCAGAATCTTCGAAGGATCGACGGTTAATTTGATGCAACTGTCTTGCTTTTCTTTGGAGCACCTCACCCGCGCGATCTTCTTTTTCGTTTTCCGAGAGCCAAGCCTCGATTTTCTGTCGCCAAGCTTTCCTATATTTTCAATGAAACATTAACTCGACTGCTGAATATGAAAAATAATCAATTCAAATAATACCGACCCGGTAGGCTTGGTTTCTTCTTCCTGAACGAACGGTTTACTCTCGGCCAACGGTGAGGGTGAACTAGGTCTCTCGCGGTCTCCTGAAAAATCCGCATTAAGCAAATCTCCTCTTCGCGACTGACCTCGAGCTCTCCGAGCCCACGATCGATCTGGAAAAGAAAATTACGTGAGTTTTACCCTTTGCCTTCCATCGCTACTCGCAATGTGCTCTACAAATTATAATAATAAAAAAAAAAAAATTATAGGGACACTTGTCATTTTCAAACAAAATTTCAATTAGAAAACATTGAATCGAATTAAACAGGTGATAATTTTGAAGAGCAAGATTGAAGTTTTAAAGTGATTACTTTATCGATTGAATTTGAACATTTTTAGCTGAGATATAGTTCTTTGAAACTGATAACTGTCCTCTTAATTTTTTTAAGGAGTGTAGATTAACTTTACCTAAACTTCCCCACGATTTTCGTTCTCGAGTGTTATCGTGACCAGAAGTGCGTAAGAAATCCATTAAATTGCCATCATCATCCTCACATGGTATGCGACTTCTTCGACGTCGTAATGTTCCATTTGGCGTAACGTCTAAAAATAAATAGCACCTCGATAAAGAACTTGTTGCGACTATGTAACTTCTACTAATAATTCAAATAAAAAACCTGGAGAGTATGTATCTTCTTTGGTAGATTGTTGATCGGGTCCTCCCGAACACGAGCCGAGTCTCCGACGAATACTCGGCGAGCCAGTGATGGAAACATCCTCGTCGGATGTAACTCCTCCGTTTTGCAGTCTCTTGATCTGCAAATTTAGAAGAGAATTAGTCCCCGAGCGAAACAGTTTGAATATCATGAATACTTACCTTTGCGTCGCTACGACCGTACGTCCTCTGAGACAAACCGGTATTAAGATCGATAAGGCCGTAGTCCATCAAGTTGCATTCGGATTCGGATCCTGGTGTCTCCGCTTGATTACTCACTATTAACGAAAAAACAACCCAATCGATAAAATTCATAATTCACGCATATTAAGGACGAGGATAAACATACATAAACGTTTTCGAGCCAGCAATTGCTCTTCTCGTTGTCTTCGTCTCGCTATTATCTGTTCTTCTTGTATTTTTCGCCTCTCGTTCTCTGACACGGCTTGATTGAATTTTTGGCAAAAATGATGAAATACTTTGTAACACTCTTCTAATTTAAATGTGTTAATATCTTCGCAAAAGAATTCTGCCAGCGTACGGCGAACATTTTCAAGCTCCGCGAGGTCTCTCTTCGATTGAGTCATTTCGCGTTCCGCCATCTAAGGAAAAAGTGGTTTTAAATATTCGATCGGATGAAGTGTCGATTGGATATTATACCTGCAGGAATTGCGCCATTTGATCTTGTATATCGCTTTCGGTAGTTGAGAGATTGATTTGAGTTTTTATCTTCTTGATTTTCGTATCCAAGGAATTAAATTCATTATTTAATTGCTCTATAGTAGTTCTAAGAAAAAATAAGAAGGAATTAATATACAAATTATATTCATATACGTGATATTAGTAAAAAGTATTTCAGAAATGGTTTCTCTTACTTTGTCGCTGCTTCTAGAGCATTCATATTTTTCGCGAAATTTAATAAATCCTTTCGTTTTCGTTCGGCTTGCTACAATAACGAAAAAGAATTAGATTAAAGTATTTGAAAATTGGTTAGATTAAATAATAGAAAAAAAAATATCTTACCAAAGCCACGTAATGAATTAAATTCATTCCGGGTTTATTCGCTCGTATCTCGGTAAGTTTCTGCAAAGAAGATAATTTAACGCCTGCCGCATTGCCAGCATAGCCACCCTACAAAATGAATATCGGATGTAAATTAATGGATTCTAATTTTTGAGTTTTTGAGAAGAAGGAGCAGCGTCGTTACCGAGTTGAGAAAATTTCCAGCGACGAGGACCATATATAGCACCTCTTGTAGCTGCTTATTCGTCATTAGATCTTCACCAGCGAGGATCATAGAATTAATACTCGGTTCGAGGTAACTCATGTTTGCCGCAAATTCCTCCTTGAGAAGCATACATTCAATCCGCAATTTATAACTGTAAAATGAAAAATCATTAATATTAATAACTCAGATGTTTCTCGAATAACACAAAATAAATACTTTGGCACTTGTATCAGCTGTAAAAAGAACTTTTCGGCGTTACCGAGTTTCGACCTGTCACCATCGAAACTCTTCAGCATCTCTAGTTCATCGACTTCCGGTAGTATTTTCAATAAGCCTCTTAATTTTTCAGCGCCGATGTCATCATGACCACCGTCTCTTATGAGCTGAATTATATCGTCGTTCGAACTGAAAAATAAACGAGAAAATGAATCAATCTGTTTCCGCTTAAGAACGTGGAATGGTTTATCTCGTACCTTCTAAACTGCTTCAAAAATATATTTACATTTAAGCTCCTCTTCCCGTCTAATAACGCAATCTACGAAAGAAAACAATTCGTTATTTCGAAATAATCAACACTGTAAATAAAATTCTGTAAAATAAACTCAATATTCATTTGCAAACGTTCAAATGTTTAATTTGATAGACAAAATAATTGCTTGCATTACAGACAACTGTTTCATTTAAACTAAAATTTAACATTCAAACAATTCATTTTATCGAACTGGATATTTATTCGAGCGTATGCAAACAAAAATTATGTACGTTCAACAAAATTTTATTTCAACGAATGGGCTATTGAGAGAAACGTACCTCCGTCGGTTCTCTACGTCGTTTCTCGGCTTCCATACCGGTGCCTGCAGACGCGGTGCAGGTAGCCGGTGGTGCAATCGGAGGCACTTGTTGGCAAAACAGGCCTTCCATCTCGGCCCAGTCTAAATCCGCCATGGGTGAATTTTGATGCTCGTTTGCCACCAACGACCATATATTCCTCTTTCCTATTACCTGTCGAGAAAAAGAATAAAACTTGTTCCAAATCCTTTAGACACTGCGAAAAAAATGTTGAACCGATTGCATTTACAATCCCATACTGCCAAAAGAATATGTTGTTAAACAAAAGGAAAATCTTTTGAGTGAAAAATTTATTAGTTGATTTAAAACGAATACACTCCTCGAAAAACTATAGGGACGATTGTCATTATAGAACGACAGTATTGTTTTAAAACTTGAATCTTCTTCTTTAAAAGAACTATATATTCAATTCGATTAAATCATTTTTAGCCAAACTATATTTGTTTTAAAATGACGAGTGTCTCTTTAATCATTTTGAGTAGTATTATTTTATTAGACTGAATGATTAATTTATCAAACTGTCAGAATGTTTTGGCAATACAGGAATGCATATTTAATTGGTTCAATAAAGTTTTTTCTCACTGTAGCGAAAAATTTTTCTACACACGAAATACAACAATTTATACATCATTAGCAATTTATCAGACGCGAATAGACCTTCTCGGGGGTTTTCATAATTGCGGCTCTTGTAGGCGCGATATGTATTCCGCGAATCCTATTATCCCATTATATAATTAGTCTTGGCTTGCGTCATTGAGCGTGCGGTTGGAATACGGCACACAGGTACATTTATAGACGACGCGCTGATGCATATAAAACGGGACGGCGCGACGTTGAGAAAGGAAGGAAGGAAGGAAGGAAGGAAGGAAGAGAGACTCACCTTGTGATTGGGTATCTTGTTCCAGTTGATGGTCTTCATCTTCGTTTTCGGAGTCGGTATTTCCTGCTGGGGCAGGAGACGAGCGTGATTGCTGGGTGGCTCGGGGGTGGGGTCCCGTGCGACCGGAAGGGAGCGCAGCGGCGGTGGCAGGGGCGGCTCCATCGGCCCATCGGAGTTCGAATCGACGGGGATTAGTTGCGGCGGCGGTAAGGGCGGCGGTGGCGGGAGGACCAGATTTGGGGGAGGCTGGGGCGGCGCGGGTGGGCCGTGCGCCGTCGCCGTCGTTGCTGTTGTCGTCGTCGTCGTCGTCGTCGTCGTTGCAGCGGTTAACGTCGTTGAATTATTCGCCAACGACGCTTTTCGGGACGATGAACCAGCCGGCTCGGCGGCTCGACAGTGGCAGCATAAGTTCGTCTGAAAACATAGATGTGTCTTCAGATTTCTGCCTCAGAATAATATCCCATGAAGAATGAAGTTAGATTTTTTTAAATAAAATAAAAAGGGCAAAGACTTGAATTAATTGATATTTCTGAAGCTACATGTCAAATACGGTTTCTATCATTTTTATGAGATCTACGTATATTGATTAATCAGAATAATAATTTTTCGTATCATTTTTAAAATGAGGAGTAAATCAAGCGACATATATGCGTATCATATTAGGTTCCCTATTGGTTACATGAAACACACTCAATTGTTATTTTCTAATCACAGAAAATCTATACGTAAAATCTTCTTCAAAAAAGAAATCTATCTTCAGAATAAAAAAAATTTAATTTTCTATTTAAAAAATTGCTTTAACAGTCAAACAACCTCGAATCGCTATGGAACCTCCTACTCCTCGATTCCAAGTACGTTGCGTATCCGCTCGAAAACGACATTGAATATGTGGGCACAATACCCTTCGCAAGTAATTTCAATGCACTGATGTAACGTATCCGCGCGTGCCGTTTTTGAAAAGCGAAGAGTTTGAGTTATGTAATTGGCGAAAGTTATCCAAGCGGTGGGAGAGAAGTCGTGATAGGTAAAATGAACGAATCGCGGAGGTTGCGCACGGGTCGCGCTCACCTGGAGACTGGGTGACCTGAGCAGTTTGGTGGCGTCCTCGCGGCTTTCGAGAAGAGTCGCGCGGTGGACCAGCGTCTCGGCCGTGTCCCAGGCTAAATCGCTCGCCGGGTCCTTCGGGTCCAATCGTAATAAATGCTGCAGGATACTCAGAAACGGTATCTCTTGCGGAGTGTCGGCGATCTGAAAAATTCATCGCGCTCTATAAACTCCGCTCTCGTAAAATCGGATTGAACCTCTTGAGTCAAAGAATTTAATCGGGTTTTCGGTTGTATTTTAATCTATATTTTGTGTCATTTCATTGTCCATTTTATTCGGGTTTTTAGTCACGATTTTCACAAATACGACAGGGTAATCGATTTTACTAATAAATGTTGCTGGACGTTTTATTTATATATAAATATTTCTAGCAATCAATATAAGTATTATAATCAGGTTAACCCGTCATATTTTGAGCCAAAAATTTTATTCGATTCTCAAAAAGTCGGTATTTTATAAGAAAAATTAAAAATGCACCTTCTTTTACTCATATGTACAAATTCAAGTACAAATAGCGGACAGGGGAACCAACAAATCGTTCAAATTCGGACAATGCCAATAAAACTTTGAGATTCAGGGAATAGCTCGTACCTGTCCGAGGATGGCGTAGAAGACGTCCACGTGAGACGATAGGTCAATACCGGGTGGGCCCTGATTGGACAACTCTTCATCCGTCTCGCGCTGATCGTCGAAGACGTCTAACTGAACCCTCAAATCGGGCGCATGGCTCTTCCTGCGAGAACAATCATAACCTTACACATTCGTAGAGAGTTCTCTTGTTTATCCTCGCGAACGTCTCGAGCGGCCCTTCTATTTCCGTACCTCGGCACTCGTGCTTTCTTTAGAAATTTCGATATATCCTCGCGGGGCACCGTGCGTCGACTCGTCACTTTTCCACTAGCTTCTGGCACGATTCTCACAATAACTGACTCACTCGCAATCGATAACCCTTTATTTTTGTTTACCCACCATCCAGCACGACTCTTTCTTTCTCTACTAGACAAACGATCGAGCAACGATTCCGTCCACAAAGCACCGTTGTCGACTCGTTAATGGTCAACTCGATCGAGAGTGAGAGAGAACAATGACACTTCCACTCGGAACCGTTCGATCCGTTATTCGATCGTGTTTCCGCCCGGGGAGTGCCCTATGAATTTCACTCGACGGCCTAACGATCCGACGAAGGCGCGTCCTGTTTCGATAACCGAATTCATTCTGTCATTTTCGATGTTAACCGATTACCGATACCGATATTCACACGGTGCGAGATCGAGAAACGGAACGAACGAGCGTCGTGTGCAACACGCTCCAGAAGAGTGCCGATGCGCGGACGAACGTTGCAGTCGCAGGTGCACCAAGCCAAGAACGACCCCGGAGAGTTAATTCGGGATTTTCTCTTTCTCCCTTTGCATCCACGCGCGTTCTTATTTTTCCTCCCTCTTCCCTCCCTCCCTCCCTCTCCCGCTAGTTCGAACAGCCGACTCCAGTTTCGCATCAATATCTTTTTATCGAATACCTCTCCTTTGACAGCTTCGTATTTTTAATTCGTAGAGCTTTAAAAACGTTCGGGTATTTATAAAAGATTAACTCGATTACCCTCCATCGCGCTCGGCTTATCCTTCGTCAAATATCACGCGTCGTTTACTTTCTTTAAAAGTCGGGCATCTAATCTTCTTTTCTCTCGTTTTTGACGAGCAATAGCATCTGTTTTTGCGCGTCTCACGGGCTCGCTCCCAGACGAATATTCGTCGGTATCCGGTGCATTCGCCCGAGCGACGACATTGCCAGGAATGCATCGTGTACGAGGAAAAAGAGGAAGCTGGGAAAAACGTGCGGCGCGCGATCCAGTGCTATTCTCGCCAAGCGCCGCCGCTCGCTGCATCTCGCACGTGCGCGACTCCTTGCATTTCAACGATTTTCCCATTTACACGAATCGAAATAACTATAGGAGAATAGATAGCGACAATTTTCGACGTTCCTCGATGATTCGAGAGCTCTGAATGACGAGCGAAATACTAATACAATGAATGAAGCATCGGAACCAATTTCACTCTCGATCGTTTATTTTTGATCCTTTGATCGCGGCAAGAATAGTTCGACCGGCTGGAATGGTTTACTATTTTAGCGCGGTATGACTCGAGCAATTCGCTGAACGAGCAACGAGAGAGTTAACGAGGAAGAAACAAATGATTCGAATACTCACCGCAATTCGTTGAGAATCGGCAAAAGTTTCAGGCCTGCGAAAGTAAAATGAAAATGAAACATCTGCGGGCGAAAATTAGCGGGCGATTCGATTCCTCGACTTACCGATGAACTCGTTTCGTATGCGTATCCGGTCCTTGAGCACAGGCGTCGAGATGACTAAACAGTTGATAAAGGCGAGTACTGCCGTCTGGTAGTCGACGTCCGTCGTTTTCTGTAGCTCGTCGACAATGACGCGTAACCGATAACGCTCGCCCTGGCGCTCCTGAAATTATTAACCATATGCCTTGAGAGAGAAAAATTAGGATTTCAACCAACATTTTGATAACTTTTACAGAGTCGTGAATATTCACGGGTCTATTGAATAGTCCACTTTGTAAAGTTATCATTGTTGTACCTATCAAGTGAGTTTATCAACCAAGTATATTGTCGTGTATATTGTTTTGACATATTTTAAATTTGTAGATTCTAACAAAAATCTAGTACGATTTTATGTAAATCAAAGCAACAATATGCAATAATAAAATCAAAGTCGTTATGAATGTTTGTATTGATCAAAAATTTTTAATGATTAACAGACATTCCTGATTCTTAAAAATTGACTTTGTTGCAACGGCAATGCAACATTATTTACAATGAATATCAAGCCATTTAGCTCCTACTTTTTTCCGTGTGCACCTGTCGAAATTTTGTACAGCGACCCTCTTCATGGACTGCGTTCTTTCCCTTTTGAGGAATCAAATCACGCACTCGAGACTCTCGTACCGGCTTACATATACATATCCGTCTTATTCGTGAATAGACATTTTCATCGTTCGAACGAGCGCATTGACCGAATAACGTTTGCGTATATAAAAAACGAAATACGTCACACTCGAATTACACAAGCATATACACACACACACACACACACATCTTCCTTCGTGGCTTTCATTACACGTGAGTGCTCCCGACAGAAACAATGCCCGCCACAAATCGGTTCTTTTGTACGCGCGTACTGAGGGGGACCTTGAACCGTGACTTTTACCTTTACTAAGTGTATTCTCTTTGTGAGAGTTCTTAGTATTCGAATGGGACGCTCCGACGATACATCTGACACGTAATTCGCAATAGTTTGCGGATCGCGCGCGAGCTCCGAATACGGCGGCGGTTCAACCGATTTTTTTAAGAGCTTCCGAAAAAAAAGATATCGAAAAACAGCGCTCTCAATACGGGAATACACTTGACACGATTTATAATAAAACAGGCTATAATTCATTGTCAGTACCAGATTAGGGTTCTTATGGGGAACTGGATAAAAAAAGCACGTTTGACCTTTGCTTCCCATTCGGCCGATACGAGCCATAAACTCATTTCCAGATCACGGCTATTATTAGTAGGTATACGTAGCGCGATAGGTCCGTATTAGGCCGAAACTAATGGACGAACTATTTCGCGTCGAGACACCACGAACGTCATTGTTGCGATCGGTTTTGCTATTTCTCGTTAAATCTATTATATCGACAGGGGGTATTATCAGGCTAAACCCGACTGCGCGAATTGACGAAGGACGAAGGTCTCTCCGCCGAATTTATGCGATTTTAATTTTTAAACCTTCCGAGAAAATAAAACTGTAAGGTTTCGGATTCCCAAAATACTTCGGAAACTTCTTGGAAGAAATATTTTTGATAACGTATCTCGGAAGCGGCTAATCCAAAACGAATTTATTAGAATTTCTAGCGAAATCTTTCGAGACTAACGAGTTGCTACATATTTTTCGCGAACGACAGAGAATTTATCCCTTTAAATAAAAAACTCTTTAGGTCATCGATAATGGACGAATTAGGTCATCGATAATTATCTCAAATTAAATCTATATAAAAAATTATTTCTCAATGAAACAGCAAATATTTACCTGGTGTATGTGAAGCGTATCGATAGCCCTCTGTCTGCCATCTTGACTGTACACACAGAGCGCCGACAGCAACTCCACAACTCGTTTTTTTACAGACAAGCAGGCGGTATCCAGGGCTGAAATTTGCAAAAGATTAGAAAATTTACGAGTTACGAGAATATCGTTAAGATCGAACAATATTCGTACTCACCCGATGCGAGCTTAACGCAGTAATCAGGGTTGTCCACAATATAGTCGAGACCGACATGAGAATCCATTCTGACTGCATTTGTGAATACCGCGACCCCGATCTGAAAAGAAGCGAATAATCGAAATTCGCATTAAAATTTCACCAGTGCGTTACTCGGTTGCGCGATTGTGTTTATAGGAAATTCGGGAATCGTATTCGTTCTTTTTTTATTCTCTAGAAGAGAAAAAGGCAAATATTGGTTCGTCGCCTTTTCCAGATTTACGGCCTTCCCGAAGCCCGCAACTGCGTACATAAATACAGCCGGCTGACGAAAACACTTTGACGGCTTAGTCATGTGTATAGTTCTAAATGTAGTCTCGCGGGGGCAACGCATATATGAACGACCCGTTAGATATCCTGAGCTCTCGGAATCGCAACCGAGGTAAACCGGCATCCATGCCATGTCGCATATACGCGCTGTGAAAATTTTCACGGATGAATTTTCACGACAGACCGTCCGAACGTGTAACGGAACACCTTTGGATAATTTCCTATTTTCTACCGGAGGCGGGAAAATTTTTGACCCCAAGTATAGCGTCAAGGTTGATGCCCACTTTTTCGATTTCTTCAGTCTCATTTCAACCGTTTACGAAAAACGACGACAAACGACGTGACAATGGTATATGTACACCATCGATTGGGGTATAATAAATGTCTCGTTAATAATAAGACAATTCATCACGCTGGCTCGAGCTCGGCGCGCATTCATCGCATTCGTCGTGTCGTTTCCTCGGCTTTCGATGATTAATGAATTTCAAACGTAGAGCGTATTCAAGAATCGAGAGAACCAAAAAATCGGGCACGTGTGTTACCGTCGAGTATCGTTAGCCGGTCGTGAAGTTTCGAGTACGAGGTCTAGGTTGAGTCATTATCCGTGAGAATAAAAGGTGTTGATGAGTATCGCGTACGCTTTATTTTGGAAAAATCGTTACGAAGCGATCGAACCGTCGAATCGAATTTCCGCGACGGTGACGGTGACGGTGACGGTAACGCGTAACGACTGGCGACAAGGCGCTAATACTTGGATTCGGTAGCGAGCAACATTTCGCGTATGCACGCTTTGCTCGAATGAGAAATAAAAAACACGAAGAGTAATCGATAACGAAAAGCATTGGTCACGGCGGATGGAAAAATGACAGGACTGCGCGTTATGAGGCGAATGCACATACCTCTAGTCATGTTTAAAATTAGAACCACGAATATTGAGGACCCTGTTCAGACGGATCTGTATGCGGTCGGCCACTCGATTCTTATTCACCGACGTATCTACCCTGACCGATACACCACAAAAATTTCAACCGCGCGAAAAACAACGCGTGTCGCGACGTTTATATGATAACCAGAAGTTAAAAAATCCAAATGATTTCTTCTAGTCGTATTGTCAGATATTTGTACTCGAATTTTGCATTTGTGCGTTAAAAAATTTATCTTGTTGTATCTGTGAATACCGCGTTTAAAAACCAATCAAATTTGGCAACGATCGAGTATAAAATAGCGATTTTCTGAGAATTTTCGACTCGGAATGGATCGAAATAAACCTGATCGCTCTTATCGGTAGTAATTCAGAGAGTACTAATACCAATAGAGAAATTGTTTGAAAGTTTTATGTATAAATAAATAGTCTATCTGAATTTTTAAATATGAAAATCGGTTCTCCTGTCGTATTCGTGAAAATCTCGACTGAAAATTCGAATAAATCGGCAACAAAACGAAACAAAATACAGACTATCAAATATGACTAAAAAGCCAATATAAATTTTCTCGAATTATGATAAAGAAAAAGTATCAAAGACGATTTTTCCTCGACCCTAAATTGAACCCTTCGCGAGCGCGATCTCTCGAAAAATTGGAGCCAAATGGAGCAACGAGAGCGAGAAAAGAGTGGAAGAGAGAAAGAAAACGTCAAGGTGAAAAGTAACTACGAGAGAGCCCAGGGCGCAATTTTCGCGCGGTCTGTATAGACCGCGAGAATAGGGCAAGATCTCGGCTCGGTCGCGGTTCGCGCGCGTGATTCATCGGCGCGCACGCGGCTTCCTGAGCGCGCGAGTTTTGTTCCTGAGCGCGACCTCGGCCCGGCTTCGCGCATTTACCAACGCTGACCATCTTAGGAAACTCGAAGGAAAAAGAAGGTAACACCTCATCCTTCCCTCTTTTTTTCGTTTCACTCGTGGCTGGATCAACACCGCCGATAAACGAACGCTCGAATTCGGTGCCGACATTCCATACTTTGCGTATGTATACGGATATAAAATTTTAAGGGCATATTTCGAGACTCTCCGGTAGGGATGGGTATGGTCGCAACGATTAGCGAGTAGGCAGGCGTGTGCGTGTGCATTGAAAAACAACTACATAGCTGTTTCTGCTGAAGCGATCGACGGAACACGGGGATACCATATCGGGTACCTTGTCGACCTCGCCTCGCGTCTCTCTGTCCCTCGCGCGTTCCCGTTTCGTATTCCCTCTCCCTACTTTCCTCCTTTCCTCTTTCTCGCGGTCGAATCGCCTCTAGTTCTTTAGACGGACTCGCTCTCTCTTTCTCTCTATTTTCCCATTGACGAATCGAGACGCGACAAGACGCGTGGGCGTCTCCGCTCGAAGGATGGACACGCGATAAATCAAACTCGCTGGCCGGAAGTCGCTCCAATTTTCTACGTCCGACCGGGAAAAAAATTGACAAACGCGTAGCGTGAGAAGAGCCTTCCTTTTCGTAAACGGAGAAAGTGATAATTTTTCGCGTCGCGGTGATATTTGCAGAGGAGCGCGACGAATTGAATCCTCGCGTGAAAGTGATTACGGCACAATGACACAACTAGGATTGAGATCTCCTCGTGCGATTCACAGATCGCATAGGCGATACGCGAGAGCGAAAAGTTAATAGCGTTGAGTACATACGAGGAACAAATTTAGGATTAGCCCATTGGCGTGCACAAAGGACGCAGCTGCGGCGCGGAAAATCGACAAGTCGCTGGCATGAATAATTGAAAATAGCGCACGTGTGCGCACGCGTTGTTTCGATATTCGGCTGCGATTTGCCGCGCTCTCCTTCGCCGGTGATGCAGTTCCGTACCGAGAACAGCCGTGTGTCCAACCGGGGAACGGAAGCGGGAATCGCAATAGTCGGCCGATCGATCGCGATCCGTTTGGACGAACGCGTACGCGCGTCAGCAACAGGTCGTCCCACGTGTTTCTCTCTCTCTCTCTCTCTCTCTCTCTCGCGCGCGCGCGCGCGCGCTCGTCGAGAGGCTCGTATGGCGCCACGGAACGCGCACCCGACCGCCCATTACATTACCTACTTATAACCGATGTAACGTGATAATCATCCACGTATTTCTCAAGTCCTCGCGTCGAGCATCGCTGCTCCTTTCGCAATCTGTCAAAATTCGACGATCGACTATTTTTTCGAAATGAGGAATCGCTTCTCTCAGGCATTCAACTCTCGTACTCGAGCGGTCGGGATGGTTTGGTAAGAGATGAAACAGAGAGAGAGAGAGAGAGAGAGGGGAAAAGAGTTCCATCGACGAGTCGCATCACGTCCTTCCACCATGTGAAAGTCCAGGGACGTTCGTCCTTGCCGTGAGCGCGAAAACAAATGCCCCCTTGCGAACGAACGCTCTTCTCTCTTATTAGAGGCTCTCTCGCATTTTGAGTTATTTTCGGAGCGACAAGCGCGAACTGATATGCGCCACTGACCGATCGTAAAAGGTACGAAATATCTCGAGTGGTGGCGGGAGACGGGCCACCTTGACTCCCACATTATCGTCCACTCTCGAGAAGAAAACGCGAACGGGATTTCAATTCCCCGAAGCCGAGCATTTTCCATACTATTTTCCATTCTTGAGGTCGTTTCGAGAAATTTAACTTTTTAATGTAATTTGTTATTTACGCTCGCGTATTCAAACGAGCGACTACTGTATTCCTATACGAAGGTCGAGTACCCGCATTCGAAAACACCTCTCGTCCTCGTATCCTTGCTCTTGTACGCGAACCCGCATTTGTACGATTCCCTCGGCCCGATCGGCGTTTCGCTTTATTACTCCCGACTCCCGTACGGGCGGTCAACTTGACGCGATTGCCTTGTCGCAAGGTGGTCATGGCCCCGCCGACGCGAAGATATACTTATACCACCGCATCATCCTACCTTCGCTTGTACTCGCGATCGCGCGTAATTAAGAAATTTCGACAATAGAGTTTCTATTGCAGAGCACGGGCGCATTGATTCGGCACGTTAGTAATTGTAAATAACCATATTTGTGACATTACGATTTTTCAATTTTTTAATTTAATTATAAAAAATAAAATATCGAAACTACCACCTTGATATTCATTTGAACGTATACGAATAAATATTAAGTAAATTAAACAAAATTTTTCCAGCGTAAACATAAAATCCGTAACGCGTACGCGTAGACCGGTCTACTATACCGTGTGCGTATAAATTATCTGTGGAATAATTATCCGTAATAGCACATGCAAATCGAGGAAAATCATTTCTGTCGACGCCCACGAAAATCGTTAGCCACGGCTACTACCGTCGTCGATGTACGCTCGATCGCGATATTTCGTCCACTTCTTTCTCTTTTTCTTTCTCCTGCTTCATTGTTTTCATCGAATCGCAATTTTTGCAACGTTAGCCACGGACGCGACTAGAAAAAACGGTCGATCACGGTCCCTAAGTAACGGGTTCGTACTCGGGATCCCCCCTTCACTTTTACTTTTATCTATAGCACGTCTTTGTCGCGGAATAACTATATAAGCGCGTTATTTCGCGCTCGCGACTATTGCCATTATCCGGATAAATGCAGGACTTTGTCCATATTGGTCGACGTTATCAATTCACATGTAAGCGTGAATCATCCGCGCGTCTCTTTCTTCGCCTCGACTCGACCCATGCCTAATGCTAAATGCAAATTAAAGAAAATCGTTCCCGTCGTACACCCACGAGAGATCGTCGGGACTAATCCACGCGCGGGACGACCCCGCATTATGCTCATGGGTGCCCGTTTCGTAATTGTTACGACGGAAGAAAAAAAAATGGAGAATTAAGAAAGATCGGTCGTAAAGAGAAAAGCAAGAAGACTGGCAGCCTTCACGGTCGAGTTCGAGCGCGATCGAGCACAATAGACACGAAACGCAGCGAGTAAAACGGACGCGTGGAAAGTGCAAGGAAAATTAATTAATTTCCTATAGAGAGAGAGAGAGAGAGAGAGAGAGGCGCGAGAGAGCTCCGCGTCTAGATTGACAACTACGGACGATTGCGTCAGCTCGTCCGAGTATAAAACAGGTACGATCGACGCGTACATAGCGTACAAAAGGAGAGGCAAAACATCTCAGAGTCGATGAATAAAACGAAACGAGCCACGTGAGCGTTCCAAGATTTAAGGACGCGATAAAACGCTTCTCGCGCTTATAAGTATACCTACTCGTTTCAGATATTTCGCTGATATTCGTACCCATCGAGCCCTCAAGGATGCAATCGCTTAATTAAGGAGCTCTTGGGAATCCGCAGGCGCGCGCGCCCGTGCGTAAGAGTTCGCTTCTTTTGCGTAATTCTCTATTCGTAAACAACGTGTTATTCCGTCGCGCGAAATCACCGTAATTACACACCTTGTGCTTTTTCTTCCTTTCTTCTTCTTCTTCGTTTTTCCTCGTTTCTAAACAGTGGGTACACACAGCTTATATAACGTACGCACGCGAATATCATCATCGGAGCGAGAAAACTTTCGATCGCGATGGATCGTAAAACTGTTTCGAGCCCGGCGGTAAAAACAAGGCAATCGTAGTGCCAAAGATTCCGCGCCGTATTAGGCAAAGGGGATTCGCCTTGGGTAGGCCCGAGAGTCGCGGGAATCGACTTTCAAAATTATCCGTCGATTTCGAACTTTCGAACTTGGAAAGATATCGGTAAATGTCAACTGCATACCTTGAAATATTGTTCAAAAAATTGAACGTTTAGCTGTGAATTTGGGGTTAGCGAGATTCATGGGGGGGGGGGGGCTTCAAGTCAAAACATACCCTTTAACCTAGGTTTTTCGGTTTTCGGCAGAATATGTAATTCTCAGCGAGCGCGCACGAGCGAGAGGAACGAAATATCACAGGATCGTTTGACAGGTGAGTCCGGATAAGATTTCACGTACACGGTAATTCGCACTCTTTTTCGAAGTAGACGATCTTTCCTTGTCGATCGCTTAAGCTCACCTTCTACAAATTTGCTCATCCGTTCATTGGACCGACTGTCGAACCGTCACGCGGTATTCGCACTGGCATCCTCGAAGAGACAGTGGCACAACACACGAGCGCGCGCACGCGTCGACACATACGAGTTTTTTTTACCCGATCAGAGGTTTTGCGGAAACTGCGTTTCAGGAGCGCGCGGACGAGAGATTGCGGTCGCGGAGGAGATTCGCGCATGCGCAGTTGAAAAAGGCGCGTGGGACCCCATACTGCGGTCCCACCGCGTTCTCCCCACCACTTGTGCGCACCGCCACCCCACTATCGCGCATGGTGTTTCGCGTGCGCCATATCCCTTTCTCGTTACAACCGAGAACAATTTCGTCTTTTCGAAACTCCTTCCATTGAGAAAAAAAAAGTTGAATGATATTTGTGTATATATAAATAAAATTTATTATTAGGCTGAGTAGAACATACATGGATGATTGAATCGTTAGTCGACAAATGAGTAAATTAAATAAACGATCTAACGGATAAGTGTTTTTTGACGCGGCACCTGCGTGCTTTGTAGAAATTCGTTTAGAAACGTTGATGAAAATTCGCTGGCTGCGTTGGTTGAGTCGTCGAGTACACCATTCCTGGCTGTTGTTGATGAGTCATTGCGTGACTTTGATGCTGATGAAATTCGGCGGTACCGTGCGGTCCGTTCAGTCTTACTCTTTTCGAATTTTGCCCATGACTGTGATCACCATTGCCCTGTTGTTGCTGATTTTGTTGCTGAAATAAACGTTTGCTTTTAGCTTTGGGAATGCTTTGCTTGTGTAATAGTTATACCGTTTGCTGTTGATTTTGTCTTGCTTTATTTTCAGTCTTTTCTTCGGTATCGTCGTCCGTGAGGAATTCTCTTTTCGGATAGGGAATGGGACATCCGGCAAATATACTGTAAATTGAAAATAAAAAAAAAATTTAATCTTAAATTAAATTCAAAATGGTTATTGAATTACGAAGAGAAACGAGTATACTCACTCTTGAGTTGGCAACGGCTCCTCTTGGAAATATGCATCTTGCATTGAATGCTCGGACGTAATTCGCTTATTAGGATCCATCATCAATAATTTTTGCAACTAAAAATATAAATATTTTTTCATAAATTTCCAAATTTAGAATATTTTATACAACAAATGAACGATAAGCTTACCAAATTAAATGCTTTACTATCTGGTTTGATCTTATGTCGATCCATGTATTTCGTTAGGGAACAATTTGCGTAACTGCGCAAAAACGATTGAAAATGTTTAATAAATAAACGTTACTAATAATAATAGAATAATAGAAAACTAACGTTTTCTATTTTGTTATACTCGTACTTACTTAGATCTTTTGAAGTCTTTTACTAAAGTAGGGTGTTCTGGCATTTTCTTTATATCTTCCCAGTCTTTTTCCAATGGAAAACCCATTACATTAAATATCCTGAATTTCGCAAAAAATTTTTTACTCAATGAAATTCAGAATTTGTAATAATTTTTACTTCTTTTACCTTACCTATCTAATTGATCGTGATGATATGGGTTACTAGTTTTAATATCTTCTTGTCTACAGTGGAATATAGGTTCGGATGTTAACAGTTCTGCGAATATGCAGCCAATTGCCCATATATCTAGAAAATTGATTAAAAAGAATATATAATTTTCATACAATTTAAATGTAATATATTGAATTTTTTCAGAAAGATTACCTATAGCTTTTGTGTAATGTCTTGCTCCTAACAGCAATTCTGGTGCTCTATACCAAAATGTAACTACAACAGGATCCAAATCTGCTAAAGGCTTTAGCGGAGCGTTAAATAGCCTGGCAAATCCCATGTCTGCTATTTTTACACGGCCTCTTTCGTTGCCCTCTCCCATTACAAGAATATTAGCTGGTTTCTGTAGTAGTTACCATATAAATTAACAACACTGTTATACCCTTTTAAGAAAAATTTTAATTCCAAAGTTTCAAAAAATATTGGTGATTATACTGATAGTTACCAAGTCTCTATGAAGAACCCAATTGGAATGTAAATAATGTATGCCATCAAGAATTTGGTACAATAATGATTTAACCATTCCTTTAGGCACCATCACTGGCTTTTTATTTGCTTTGGCTGCTCTATGGAATTTAATAATGTGCTGAAATAACATTTAGAACAAAAATTCTTATTTTTTCTATAGAAACCCAATATCTTGCTATGTATTTTATATATTATGCCAATGCTCAAAAAATATATTGCAAATGACTTACCCATAGATCGTGCTCAGCAAAATCGAATAGAAGCCAGACTTTACGATCCATATGCGATAAGAACACTCTAATAAGTGTGATAACATTAACATGTTTTAGTTCCCTGAGTAACTATAAAAGATAATAAACAATGAATAAGATTTTGTTACTAGTTTTATTAGTTGAATACACTTACAGCAATTTCACGACATGCTGACATCGACAAACCAGTTCCTTCGATTTGTTTAAGTCCAAAATCTTTTGTATCGGGTCTAGATTTTAATTCGCTATCTGGTACTCTATCAGAGAAAAATATTTAATAACGATCAATTAATAATATAAATGTATTTAAGTCAGAAATGATCGAATATCTACTATTGTCATGACAGAAGAGTATAAAACAAAAATGAAAAATAGATATACTATCATTGATAAATAGTACACACTAACTTTTGATTGAATGATATTTGTAATGTGTCAAACAAGGTACCCACATTAAGTCAACAAATTAGTATTAAATGGAGATTCAAAACTTTACTTTATTGCTCTACTAACCCTTCTTTTCTCCGAGCCTTATAAACATGTCCATATGTACCTCTTCCTACTTTACAACCTTCAAACTCAAAGAGATCTTCGACCTTAGTACGGTCTTTCTGGGTTTTCATTTTAAATTCATAATCCATCATGACTTTTTAATATCACAACAATTATCAACTACAAATAATCATTTTTATTTCACATATACAACAGTATACAACCGTCGAATTCTCTTAGGAATTAAGCAGGTATACATATAAAATGTTGAGTGTTATGTGATGGCCTGTGTTTGTACAATTGTACAGTGTACCTTCGCTTCAAAATGCTGCGAATGCAGCGCTGACTAGCGGTTAATAAAATAACCGAGATAATAAATATACACATGCACAGTTCGATCGCAGCTTGCAACTAAGATATTTCTGTGATGTTATTATTGTTAATTATAAAAATTTATTAGATATTTTCTTATTTTAGTAGGTATATTTTAAAATTTATCATCATAATTTATTTTGAGTGAAATATGATAAAATCAAATATATTTTACATAAATTTTGCTGAATGAAATAAGATTGTTAACAACAAAGCAATAAATTTTTTAATAAATAATATAATTATTTACTCTGAAGAACAGAGTTTCAATATCAAGATGAATTTGTCTTTGTATAATAATACAGTTTTACGAACAGTATATTTTTTGAAAACCAATTCAAATAAATATGCTACGTATACTCAAGGTCAATCACCGGAGCCTAGAATCAGGGAATATTTTTATTACATTGATCACCAAGGCATGGTATAATGACATTTTAAGTTCATTAATATAATAAATTAATTCCTCATATATATTTTTTATATGTGTATTTGCAGCTATTCCTTGACAATGCTCGCATAAAAAACTTTACATCTTGTTTTAAAGGTTTGAAATGAGATTCACTTACCTCAAACTAGTTTCAGAAATTGTTTTTTTCAGATAAGCAGTTTTTAAAATTTTTCTTTTCACGTTTACAAAAAAATAATACTCAGCGATATACAACAGAATTCCCTTATTTATCACTCTGTGGTAGAGAGAAAAATTATATACGTTGTGACGATGTGCCAATAGTTTTTACAAAAGTTATTTCAAACTGTGATATAAAAAATAATAAGATTCAAGAAAATAATATCGAGGATTGGCTAAGTTATGCACATGCCGATCAATTACTTATGGTAATCTTTATATTTTCTCATTTTATACTTTTATAACTTTTCCATTAATTTATTTATTCAAACCTATCAATAAATATATATTTAACCATGATTATCTAGTATAATATGAAAGATTTCTATTTTGATTGATCTTTTGATTAAAACGTGCATATATGTTATTACAATAAAGAATAAAAATATAAATAAAATTTGTTTTGCAGATACCATTCATACCTAACAAATTATTTATGAACATTAATACAGGTAGAGTATATCATCCTGCTTCGGCACAAGCAGGAGGTATCGGATTAATAAGATCTGCACTTTCAATAGAATTCAGTAATTATTTTGTGTTCGAGAATGGTGAAACAAATGGTCCAACTCATTTCATTTGGAAAAATGAAAAATACAAATTAGATGATAATTGGTTTCAAGATAAACTAATAATAATAAGTAAAGCAACAGGATAAACAAATTTATCTCCTTGTTTGTTCATTAATTTAAATGAGAGATTAAGCGAAATATCAAAATGTCAAACTAATTTACTAAAAAATAAATAAAATTTATTTATAGTTAAAAAAACGAGTTTCTTAAACTCATTAATTTGATCAGCCATACATAACTATCAATCTATAACAAATATGCATAATTTGATTGCTATGACCTATTTTACATTAATTTTCAACTTCGTAAATTCTGGCTGTAGTGTCATCGGAAGTGGTTAATATTCTTTTTCCATTGCTAAAATAGAAAAAATAAATTAGTTTAATTATCAATCATGAAAACTCGTGAAACATACAAGATTAATCATTTTACATACTCTGATATGTATAAATCGAGAATATCTGCTCTATGTCCTTCAAGCGTACGGATGCATTGGCCAGATCTGGCATCGAAACATCTCAATATACCGTCAAGACCGGCAGAGAAAAATATCGAAGTGCAACCTTTCCAGCATAATTTGCTAATACCGCTTTCTTGGTCGATCTTATGTCTCAATACCTAATTAGATAAAATAATTGTTATCGTCGTGTTCTCCAATTGTAGCTCAATATTATGAACAATGTGATAATTTTCACCTTTTTTGAGATATCCCAGATAAAAATTTCACCATTTAATGTCCCAGTAGCAGCTACTGGGAAATTTGTATCTTTGCAAAACGAAACGGTTTCCACCCAATTACCTCCTACTTCTCTCGAGCTGCTCCCCGCGTTTTCATCGTCCATGTCATTATTATCTTCCCTAACTTCGCTAAGATTTTGAAGAATGCATATTACCTACAAGATGGGAAATATTTGAAAAACTCAATTTCGCATAAATTAACGTTAATAAATCGACAGTACCTTTCCCGTATGAGCTGCGCTAAGTATTGTTTTTCCATCGACAGCTGCCGAGATCATTAAATTATTGTCATGGTGACAGTCTAACGCCGTTATAGTAGCGGAATGTCCCAGCGACGGAAGTATCGTACTCAGTACAGATGTGGTTTTTAAATCTATTACCCTTATTGTTCCATCTTCGTATCCAACAGCGATACGTTTTCCTGTAAAAGCGAAAATGGTAATTTTAAAAATGATTTTATAATATTAATTATCAATTCCATTTACAATCGCAATCGCTCACCATCTGCAAATATGACACCCGCTTCCGCACGACATCCGCTTCCTTGTATGATTTTACAATCACCATCAGGTACTTTCCACATATAAACTTCCCCATCGACAGAACCAGCTAATAAAACATTAGCCGCCATATGCCATTTCATCCACTAAAAAAATACAGAGTCTTACGTTATCTTCGTAATCGATCATTTTCTCTTTTTTTAAACTTTATATTTTCATACGCAAAAAAATTATTCGTTCAAATAGACATAACAGGATATTTACGTACAATGGCATCTCCCATATTGTAGTCCCAAACAAGCGATTTATCGCTCAATCTCCATACTTGAATCAAACCACTCATATCGCCTGTAGCTACATATGTTTCGTCAAAATTAAATTCCACAAATATAACACTGTCTTTGTGACCCGAACAATCTAAGAGAATTTCTCCATTTACCGTATTCCAGACATACGCTTTGTCTTCTTCCGATCCGGTTACAGCTAAATTCCCATTCTTAGACAACGATCCACAAAATACAGATCCTTGAAATACAGTAAAAGTTACATTATCCGTTCAACACATTTCATAACATATTTTATCAAACAAAGATTACAATTCTTACCAGTTTTATGACCCCTAAAAACAAAAGCTGCGTCATCATTCTCAGGCATATCTTCATCCATTTCCTCATCCAAATCATCGTCATCTCTTTCAAGTTCCTCTATAACCTCATCCACTTCCCCAACGTAGACTAAATCATCTTCGTCTATCGCTTCCTCCATATAAGGAGAAGAAGGAGGTGTATCTTCCATCAACATCTAAAAGAGTTGAGAAGACAGGAAAAATAAATAAGAGATATATGTTTTCTCTCACAAATGAAGCGAACAAAAATAACAATCCGAAGCAAGAGCAATCGCGGGAATAGAAATCGAGTATACATTGAATTAAATCTTAAAATATGAAATTCTATCTCTCATAAAAAGCTTACAATTAATACCACACGAAACGAGAAGTAAATAAAAATTGAACTCTGCAACGTATGCACGAGTAGTTTATTTAGAGTTCGGACCAGCTGATAGAATGAAGTTGCACGCGGTTTTGAGGGATGCGCGCGCAGTTACTGTGACTAATGTTGTGGCGACAGATACGCCACCGCGCAGGCGAAAGCAGGAGCTGCAACCGCGTGTTGTGTTTGCTCTTGGCGCGGTCGGTAATTATGGTATTGTTACGCGGCGTTAACTTTCAAATGTTAACCGGCGCGTCCGTTGGAATCTTGTTGTATATATTTTGTAGCGAGCTTTCGGTTGAAGCATTCAATCTTCAACCGTGGCTCATAACTTTTGTTCTTGCGACTTGAATAAACACTGTTAATTCCAACGTTCAGTCTTTTCATTTCTTTACTAAGTTTAAATGTGGCGGTAGTCGGACCCCACAATGTGCATTCGGAATTTGAATTTTTACTGTACTATCGATAAAGGAGTATACACCAGCCACACAATAAGAGAATACCATTTTACCGACAAAATTATAAATGTTTAAATATAATTTACAAAATTTTGTTTATAATTTTATAAAAATTTTATATCGATATTAGAATTCTTTTTTTTCTTTTTTTCTTTTCTTTTTTACTTTACTGTTCTCGAACAAGTAAGAATCTCAAGCTACAGCCCGCAAAATATATTCCAATACAACTGACAGGGAATTTAAAATTTCGATAAAAAATTGCAAGGGCTAATCGGAAAAAGGGACAAGAATGTAGGCAGGGAGTAATGTAGGGTGACGAGGGAAAGGGGACGGAGTCGACGAGGCTACCTGCCGGTACACGCGATGCCTCAATCGTCGAAGCGCGTTTCATCAGCCTGAGCTCCTTCTCTCCCGCCCTTGCCCCACCACTCTCTATCTTTCTCCCGTGAACGTTTTTTGTTCGGCGTTTCTCCTCGTCTCGCGACGAGCACGGCTGCGGGGACGAACCACCAAATAGGAGCACGCGTATCGCGACCACGCCGTTTCTTGACAGCACGGCACGACACGAGCCGGCAGTCTCGTACAGCTCTTTACTTCGCACGCACTCGTCATCCGATCAGAACGTAACGGTTAATCTCGCCGTGTGTGGTGCACCGTTTTTTTTTTTTAACATATATTTCTCCTTAACGTCACGTAGCCGTCAGTTTCGAAAATAAAACTTTCGCGATAAAAAATACTCGATCGATCGTGACGTAAGGAGACAGTTATCGGTTTGTTCACGCACGGAGCACTTTCGCGCGTTCTTTTTCGCAATCTGCGCTCTCGAGGATAGGCGAGCCCGATGGGACGAAAATTCGAATAATTCGAGGTCGTAATGTCATCTTCGGTAGAAGCTGCAGGTCGCACGAGAAATTTACATCTACGACTAGTCATGAATGGACTGTGATACATAGAGCGCGGATGTGGCCTAGAGTGGGAGAAATTAAATACACCGCGTAAGTAAATAAAGTGTTTGTGTATGATGACGGTCTTACGCAACGGGCCGTAGCATCCCGAGACGATGCCAAAGCGACTCGATCGATTCTACGAGTCAATTTTTGCCACGCTCACGATTTTATTCCAATTTTTCACAGGCGAAGACACAGCTAACACCGCGATTCGATGTGGGACATGGAGAAAAATTGATCCACCTGGGCCGCGATACAGAAGCTTCGCCGACTCGCGGGAAAGTATATCGACAGGTGTCGGCTAACGAAAGCGGTCTGAACAAACTCGGGAGTCGGATAGCGCGGTACGAAGTTCAAGGTCGAGAGGGCAAAACAAAGCCGGTGAAACTCGATCGAATTTCTTGCGCGATAAAGAACCGAGCTCGCGAGAAAATCCGCCGAGGGGTGGGAGAGACGCGCGCGACGGTGGAGAGTGGCGAGTCGAGGGTTAGAGCACAGGATGATCGGCGCGGCACGCGCGCGGATCTAACCGACGTCGCGAGCAGCGCACGAACACTAGAGCTCCCACAGGATAAGCCGAGATGGAGGAAGAAACGGGGGACGCGAAGAGCTTGTGGATCTTCGGTTATGGTTCGCTCTGCTGGTACCCAGGATTCGAGTACAAGAAATCTCTCGTTGGCTACATCAGGGGATTCGAGAGGCGCTTCTGGCAAGGGAATACGACGCATCGGGGAACAACGGAGAAGGTAAAGAGAGTTAACAAATTGACACCTTGCTCGCTTTTATATACGATAACACAGGCCGACGAAAAGTAATTTAGTAAAAACACCAGTACTTCGCATTTCGTCAAAATCTCTAGTATTTTGAGGAGTTAAAACTATATTTTAAACACAGTGACGTGACATCTAGGTATAACAATTAAAAATTAGAAATATCGAAAAACAAACACACAATTCTGAATATTATTACTAAACATATGTAACAAAATTATGAACATATTTAAAACCACGTTTAATTATTTTTAATGTAAATTGTGAGTTAAACACTGCGATACTGTGAATATTACAACAGTATATATTTATCAACTTACCAGTCCAATTACAATTGATTTCACTAGCAATCTCACATATAGTTCTGACGCTACTATCACAGTAATAACAATTACACGACAAAAAATAAATTCTCATATTTCTAATATTAAAAGGCGAGACTGGTATACACGACTTCTTTATTCTTATTTTAGCACGTCGAAAAAATATAGGAACGCGGCACTCTGGAAAAGTTTTTCTGTTGGCCTGTGTAATTATCCAATACCGAATGAAATAAGATTAGAGGACGGGAGAACGTCTTGTTTTCGTTTAATCGATCGAGTTTTTATTCTCCGCGCAGATGTTTTCGCGGGGTCAACGGTTGCGTCGCGAGCGCGCGCGCGCTTCTTCCGGCTTAAAAATCCGAACGATCAGCCGGAGCGTTCGTGACAGTCTCGTTAGCGCGAGTTAAATTTGGTAATAATAGAGTAGTGCAAGTTCGCTTCGACCGCGACGACACGTGTCGATCCGCGCGGAATTTTTTCGTTTCATTGCGCCGTAGGCGTGATCTATTCTTACTCGTCCGCATGGTTTCACGTATAACGCGGTGGCAATGATCCAGATACATCGCTAAGGGGGTGGTTGCCGAGCTTTGCCGAAAGAAAATATTTTTAACCTTCTTTGTCTCGAAAACGGGATTTTCCCGCCGCTCCTCGAGTTTTCACACCGATATAGAAATTATCGCTCGCGTCAATTCCGCAAATCGATACGTTCATATTATTACTCACATCGGGATACAAGCTCGTATCTAAGTATAGTTTAGGTATAACGGATTTTCATAATGTCTCTATACCTGATTTATTACCGTCTGTAATTGGCCGCTCCAGCTCTGCCTAATTACAGAGTTGCTCCAATTCCGATAGCTAATGGGCCTCGGGATCAAGGCGAGCGCTCGTAAAAACATCTGTTTGAGGCTCGCGAGAACAGATTTTTGTGTGCTCGCTCGATACGGAGATTAGCGTCGCGCAGTCGACACATTAGCGCGATTAAACAGATTGAAATAGATAAAAAGCAATTTCACGTTCGATTGAAAATTCTTCTGTCTAGCGCTCCGAGCGATCGAGGGCTTGTCTTATCGCGAAATTCGTTTTATTAATGAAACCGCTGGAGCGTCTAACGACTCGCGTTCGATTATGATCGTCCACCAAGAGCCATACACGAATTTACGTAACGAAAATAATAATTAAAAATAATCAGTAGAGATTATTCGCCGCCTCGATAGCGACTGTCTGTCCGAAAGATAAACGGAATCGGAACAATGAACTGTTTTATGAATGCTCGAATTTTCAGCGAACAACTAAATTCTCAATCGATCTATTGTACGAGCTAGATACCGCCAGTTTCGAGTCAGCGGGGTGATGACCATGCCGGGCGATAAACTTTGCTTACTTTGCTTCGATATTTGGGACATTGTAATTATTCGACGATAACGACCTACTCGCATCTCGTGTCGAGAAGTAAACACACGTATATTCATATCTCGAAAAACCACGCGGTGGAAAGTCGAACTGTACCGAGAGCGAAATAAAAATTCAATCGTATAGGATTTCATCCAGCTGCGTTAACGACGACGAAAATTGATACCCCGAAGAATGGTGTAACAAGGAAATATTGTTAATGTTAAAACACAAGCCGAGCTTTCGAGAATTTTAGATCGTCATTACGTATCGCAACGACCGTTTAACGCTAACGATGTAATGCTTCATATAAAATAGTGTCAATTCGACTAATCGAAACATCTCCGGCCTTGCCGCAATTGTCGAGCTCAAAACTAATCGACGTTTCTTTTTTTCATATTCGCGTACCTCAGCCTGGACGTGTCGCCACCTTGGTCGAGGAGGAGAAGGTAAGAATCCCGCTCTCGTTCGTAACTTTTTTTTTTTTTTTTTTTAATTAAAGCTTCAAGTTCTAATGAACTTATTTAGCTAGCAAAGAGCAAAGTAGCGAGCAATTAAAAAAAAACCTCAAGATACGCGAAATAGTACAGCCTTTTACATTATTATTCTTCGAATATTTTGGCTAAATTTGTCAACTTCGCTTCCAGGGAATTGTCTATGGACGTGCTTTCCAAGTGCACGACAGTGCAGCCATTCCGTACTTGCAAAATCGCGAGTGCACTCTCGGAGGGTACGTAACGACTTTCTCGAATTTTCGCACTCGCGACGGACGCAAGAGTTTCCCGGTTCTGGTTTATATTGCAACGAAGAAGAATCAACATTGGCTCGGCGAGGCGTCGCTTCAAGCGATAGCAAAACAAATTACCGAGTGCTCAGGGCCGAGTGGCCACAATGCCGAGTATCTACTTAGGTGAGCGAGACAAACGATCCGTAGCTCGTTTCGAGTTGTGCAAAAGACCAAAGTAAGTCACGCGGATATGACGCTTTTTTAGGCTAGCGGACTTCATGCGTCGTTACGTTCCGGAGGCTAACGACGAACATTTGTTCACTCTGGATCTGTTGGTACGGTCCACGATAAAAGAGCGAAACCTGTGTTTGGTTACGCTAATGGGAAAGAAGGAGTACAGCATCGATATCGAGGAATCTATCGACGATCGGGTGGATGACGAGGCGACGAGAAATCGTGTTAGAGAGAACTCTTTTCAGTATGCGGCAAAAATACCGGCCAAAACTATGCGTTGCCTAAAACCATAATTTCATTTTATTGTAAAAAGATAGTAAACGTTTGAAAATCCTCAATGAGGATTTACGAATGAACGACATGTTGTAAGAAACAGTATTAATCCGTTAATGGAATTTTTTGGAGATAAGAAATGTTCCTGAGAGCGATTGTAAAATCTGAACTTTTCGAAAAACAACGATTGAGAAAGATATTCGTTATAATTGATATAAGTCGCGAAAATTCTTACACTAAAAATTCTATTCGCGTTGACGATAATTCGATATCTCTACACTCACAAGTCACGTGTTCGATCGTCTGAAATAATTGACAATGATTCAATCGTGCCTTTTCAGTTGATCGTATTGAGAATGAAAACTGAAATACAAATGAATTGTTCTGTGATTGTAATCAATTTGCAAATAAGTTAAATGAATGTTTTATATATGACGAGGAGCTTTTAATACAGGTACCTAGCGGTTATCGTTATTATTAATTGATATATATATATATATAGAAATACATGTGTCTCGTTGATGTTTGGATGATTTTCATCATACGAGTACAGTCGCGATCGAATTAAAATATCAAAGAGAAATATTAGTTCTGATGGGTAACAGTTTTTACTGAGAGATAATTAATTTTATGAAATTTATAATGCGTTAATAAATTATAGTATTTCTAAAAACCTCTCTTACACTTCTCGTTTTATATTTTCTACTCTCATTACCGAAATCGCGCATGGAGCTATTATATCGGTAAGTAAAAAAACAAGACGCAATTGTCCATTCAACGAAAAGATTTTGATATGAGAGCGGTATTAGGTCTTTCCTTCGAGTCGTATCGATATTTTGTCCACTTTCAGATGGCGCATTGTTAAATCTGAATGAATCGTTGATTTATAAATTTAAAGTAAACTGCGCATATGGGTACAACTTATGTTATAACCGAAATCAGGTACGATTTATTCTGAATCAATGCGAAATTGTTGCGAAATTATTCAAAATTTCAATAAAATTTTCTTTCCTTTTTTGTATAAAATCATCAAGAAGGATCAAATTATGTCAACTAGAAGACCCTGATTTTTTGTGCAACCCTCAATTTGATATTGCATAACTTTTACAATCATCGGTTTTTCTTTCATGAACAATTTTTTATGCATGCTGGAATGCCACTAAATATATGACGAAAAGTGGATAGTAAAAATTCTCATTGATTTTTTCTACATTCCATGAAAAAACTTCACAAATTTTATTTTCTAGACCAGAAAACTATCTTAACTTATTCTACTTCAAATTTTTTGATACGAATATTCTGTAAAAGACTTTTTTTCGTTAATAACTTTCGAGATATAAACTAAAAACCACTTTTTGAGCCTTAAAATCGAAAGGTTGTGTCATTTTTGTCATGTCATTTTTCAATTGTAAAATTTGTGCTCCGACCTCTTAATTGGTACGAGTGGTACGACATATGGTATTATCCACCGAGCAGAACCGTCGAAAAAGCCGAACCTCTACTATACCAATAAAGAGTAAGTATAGTTTCTTTGTCGCGCGCAAAAAAATATATATATATATTATATATTAAGAAAACTGTTCTAATGCTGGTAACATCGAACGGTCGGTAATATAGAAAATTTATATAGTTGTTTGAGGAGTAACAATATAGACTTTCGATAAAGTAAGCACGTCAATAATTCAACCCGTTTAAATATACGATATAAAAAAATAATTTGAAAACTGTGTCGAATGAATATCAATAATCGTATAAAATTTGAATAACAAATTTGGCGATATCGTGTTTCGTTATACGTTACTAGGATAATCGTTCAATGGAACATTGCACAACTTTTCCTAAAACAATAACTACATTCTCGAAGAAAGGAAACGTTCTAGAAAGACGGGGAATGCGGTACGTTTGTTAAGAGATGTACGTGCGACTGATTCGAGTTAGAAACGTTCGGAATAACTAAATAAAGAATGGAATGGAGCCGAGCGATGCAAAAACGAAGGAGATTTTCGACAAGGCGAGTCAGAAGAAAAATAAAGAACGAATAGGACAGGAAAAAGTTCGTTCTAATGTTAATCCGCTCGTATCGAGTCGCTAATGGAGCGTGCGTGTTTGTTTATTGTATCATTTTTATGAGAAGCGTCTCCGAATCTTACTAGATACGTGAAAAAAAAAAAAAAAGGACGAAGGGAAAGGCTCGCGATCGTCGTCTTACCGCCGTTTGAGATCTCGCCGCTTATTATTTAAGACAAACGAAGCGTTTCGCGTACTTACGCTCGAGTTGTCTCGCGCACACGAGACGGTTAACCCCTCGTCTCGATTTTTTTCGGCCTCTTGAAAATAAACTTGGCGCGACGTTCGTACAAAAATACACGAAAAATACGGGAACGAGAAAAATCAGAATCGCACAATCGGCGTCATCGATGTTCGATCGTCCCGGCTTACAGGAGGATGTCTTGTAGGAATACACAGCGGAAAATTATTAATGGAAGTACAGAGAGAGAACAACGTAGGGGATACTGGCAGCGGTAGTAACGTTATCCCCGCGATACGTTATCCCTGGCTGGTTTTACCGTCGCGATGCGTGACGAACGTTCGTACGCGTTCGCTCGTCTTTCATGAGACGCGAGAATTCAATTCCACTAAAGCTACTTCGTATACTGTTGTTGTTGTATCAGCCTCGTATCGGAGTTATTAGGGGATTGGCGATAATCGTGTCGTGTTCGCCGAACATTTACTCCCGTCTCGTATTCGAGAATTTTTCCAAGTCGGAACCACTCCGCGAGTCCCGAGGTACCGCAAAGCGAATATATTAAAATATTTCGAAGCGGGCGGTTTTTAATTACAAGCCGCTTCCGGTATACGTGATTTTCACATCGTAAACCGTATCGTACGAGTATAACGGTCGATAATTAATATACCCTGTGATGAAATTAAAGAAGATTAATTTCTGCGTATGAAAATAGATAATCGACCTATATAAAGAGGGGGTCTCTCTCTCCCGATGACGAGGTGCGATGCACTCGTCGGATGTTATGAATAGCCTATGGAAGAACAACCTACATGTTACACGCGCCGCGTTAATTAAATATCGATATTACCGGCTTTTTCATCCTCTTTCTCTTTTCTTCTCTCTCCCCCCTGCGCTCTCGGTGAATCCGAAACGATACCGGATGCGCTGACGAAGGAAGAACGGCAGGTGGCTGACGCTACCCTTTCGCGTCTAAGAAGAACCGTAAACAGCTCCTACGGAAGTGTCTCGATGAAAATCGTGGTTATTAAAAAATTTCCGCGCCCGGCTGCGGGCTTCGCCGTCTCTCGCTCCGCAAAGCTCGGGAATAACAACGGAGCTCCTTCTCCCTTCCCTCTTTCCACGAAAATCCAATTTCTGCGAAGTCTTTTTTTGAAATTGTTTATTCAGAGTAACTCCAACTACTACGGTCATTAGTAACTATTACGGCAGGTTGTACAAAATATATTAAGAATAACATTCAACTTGGAACAAAATACATAATTAGTGGTTTTAAATTGTTTATTTAAAGTCACTCCAATTACTACAGTCATTTGCGACTATTCCAATAGATTTTACCAAATATACCGAGGATAACACTCGGTTTGAAACAAATTTCCAATTACTAGTACCAATTGGTGATTTTCAGAAGACTAATCAGATTTTATTTAGAAATACTCTGGTCAATCGGTGCCTCTCCAGAGAGTTCAGGCAGTGCAAATACGAAGTCTAGTCTCTATCACCCGTTCTCTTCTCAGTGTATCGATTGGTGAGAACTAATTTAACGACTGATTTCCTTATTTCGTACAGTCTGTTGGCCGTTATATCTCGATTCCATGAAATGATTATTGTCTTTCCGATAATCTCCCCGATCTTTTAAATCGTATATGGTTATCCGTTATCTATTCGAGACACATCCGATTCCGAGGCTATTCTTCGAAGCCTGTTTACGTACGCGAGCGTGTACGCACGAAAAGGCGAATTAATCGCGAAGCAACAGTTTAGTGATTAATTCGGAAGGTTTCCGCCGTGTCGGCCACCTGGCCGAAAGAAGCAAGAGAGATTTCGCTAGACGAAGTAGGATCGTTTTCGGCTTGTGCCTCGGGCCCAACTCGACCGTCTATTAACCGAACAGTTTATGCCCCTCGCGCGAGCTTCTTCCGTCGTTTAAATTCGGAGCGAGAGAAAGAGCGAGAGAATCGAAGATACACACGCACCGTCAATTATTATATTAGTCCGAGCCCTCTGGGAGCTCGACCTCTGATTTCAATTTTTTTTTCCCCTCCCGTCTACTACTCATCCCCCTCCCTCCTCACCACCTCACCCCTCGCTCGACCTTTTGTCGCTGTTTGCGGAAGCGCCCGACGACAGCAGCGCTAGACGAATTTCGCGTTCCGCGTTGGTTAAGGTTCTCGGTCTCTCGCGGAAAAAAGATTGGCGATAGAAGGTAAGGCGAGATTACTCATTCGCGAGTTGCGCGCGTGGGCAAATGGTTCGCCATATTACCGAGAGAGGTATATTCTTACGCAATAGCATGCGCATATAGGTACCGTTTTCCTGCCGCATCGATACTCGTAAACGAAAAATATTTCCATTATCCACAGCGTTTGAGATTCCCTCTCTCTCTCTCTCTCTCTCTCTTTCTCTCTCTCTCTCGATGGGCTCTTCGTGGAATTTTCTTACGCATACGAGAAGTTTATCGCTCGTGCGAGGATAAAAATGCCACGTGAGGATGGAGAAAGAAAAAAAATAATTAAGCACGCTCGTTTCGCGTTATTAACCGGTTGGCTCTCGACGAAGTCGCCAACTTCCCTTCGAGATGCGAAGTTTTTAAGGTCCGTAAAGCCTCGGACGTTTATTCGCGGATGGCAGGCCGATAAAAGGAAAGTCGGCTAATAAAAGAAGGGGAAGGGGGAGATCGGACTCACCGATTGGAGGCTTCGAAACGGCGCGAATTCCATCTGCATTGCGTTACTTTCTAATTAACTCGCGTCTAATTTTCCAACCGAAAATCCTTCGGCGTTATACAAGGCCGGCGATTACTCGAGTAATCGCGTAAACAGACGCGTTTCCTCGTGCGCTCGTGAGAAGATGAATTTTTCCGAGGCTCAAGGTCGACGAATAATATCGAGCGTATAATAATGGAACAGCGAAGAAAGAGAGAGAGAGAGAGAGAGAGAGAGAGAGAGAGAAAGAGGAAAATTTAACGACTTTGTTTTTTCTTCTCCAGCGACGGCCGACGCGCACGTCTGGGAAAATTCTAATGGCTCGTCGTAGGAAAAGGACGGGGGAAGATCCGTGCCACTCGGTCATTGGTGAATGTACTTCTCTTAGCGCGATAATCCACCTACGCTCGGCGAAGTGACTTTTGCGGTAAAGAGGCGCATGTGCAACGACGAGAGAGCATTTAAAATACAGTTAAAACACGGCCTCGTCGATACACGCCGATTTACCGGTAGCTCGCGTTCGCATCGGCACCGAGGGACGACGTGTACAGTTGTGCACGTCTACAGGAACGAACCGTTCGATTTCCTATCGGGACAAAGCGGAGGGCCGATGGTAAAATCGTTCGAAAAAAGAGGATTCCGACTTCCGAACGGTGCATGGCTCGCTCGCGTGGGAATCGGCCGTTTTGACATCCGGCCGCGTGGGCGCGTTCGGTAGTCGTTCCCTTCCGATTGGGACAAAGACGAGGAGAGATCGCGGAATTTTCTCCGCTACGAAGCATCCTCGCGGGATGAAGACACACACGTACGAGAGAGGCTAGCGCGCGTGCGTGTGAGTCACGTTTTATACTCTGCGATACTTTCACTTGCCCCCGGGTACCTCGTGCACTCGCAATACCGCTCCTCCGAGAATCCTCGCGCGCTTATTCCGAGTTTCGCGCGTTACCAGCGCCGTTACCGATTTCGAGACGGCCCCGCCAATTAAAAGATGAAAATCCGAATCGCGTCTCGTGCCTCCCCTCCGAAGTCGCGAGCTCGTGTTTTGCCTTCGCGAGCAAAGAGACGCCGACCGACGTCGACGACGTACGGAAATAGCAATACGCGTCCTCAAAAGCAAAAACCTCCCACGCGTGCGCGGAAGGTTATACACGGATACGTGACTCTCTTTCGTTTGCATTTTTCTGGGTGGGTGAAATGAATAAGCGTGTTGACGTTGTTTTTTTTTTTTTTTTAATATATCATTATTAATCGTTTGCTATTCAATTCTTCATTTGACATCGTTATATTGACAATTCATTTATTTACACGATCATTGTAGCATTAATGATAATTCGTAATAATTAATTATAATAATTTTACATTTCTACTACAAATATACAGAATCCTGACTTATCTTTATACAGAAAGTATCCTTTCGAGTCGTTACAGTATCGACGGCATAAGTTATCTCTCTCTTCGCTACGATCGCATGGGTAAACGATTGGGACGAACGATGATGGGAAATGACGAAGAGGAGAGAAGAGGATCGGACCGTTCAAAGATAGCGATATATCAAATCGTCCAAAGAAATATAAGTACAAAAAATGACAACAGTTTATTTTACAATATATTTATATAATATAATCGTTCATTTTCCCGCGCTTCGTGCCACCTAGTTCGGCGTACGAACGCGCAACGTTTGACCGATCGACGCTCCTCTGTCAATTTTTTTTCTCACTTAGCTTTGACCCAAGCCTGACTTAGTTGGTAGTGTTTTATTTAATTAATATTATTATTTATAACAGGAACATTATCGAATCTTTGTTCGTTACATCGTCACTCTATGTTTATTTTGTCGTCGTCGCTATATCGGTACTTATATATCATCACTAGGCGTTTTTCTACTCGCGTCGTAATTACAATAATAATCATCCATAAATAAATAATTCATAATCATCGACCGTACAATAACAAAGGCAAAATTGTCATTGGGCGCGCTTTCGTCGGCGAAATCTCTCGATGGGCCCTTACACTTTGTTTACGGATAAATAGAAAACAAGGAAGAACTCTACATGATAAATAAACATTTAAAAATAAATAGTTTTCTCGACAAGAACATTAATCGAAAACGAGGAAGCAACAATTGAGAATTTAAAAAACTGGATAATAAACAAAGTATAAACGCGCGCTAGCGGAGGTGCTACGTGTGTGGATCGATCGACTACGCGCGGCACCTTCGCTCCTTCTCGCGCCTCGACATTCGGGACTTTTTTCGACGAATCGCCTTCGCCACAGAAGAACGCTGGAATATATTAAGCCCAGTACACGTTGTTTCGATATGAACCGCGGCAACGGTCGCATCTGATATAATATTTCTATATTTTATTCGTATAAATATTCTTTTTATACAATCTTTGCTCGTTTCGTTACGCAATGCGCGAGTTATCGAGGCGCGCCGCGCCGTTCGTCGATCGTTGCCCTCGAAGCGAGCTCGAATCAGGGTAAATTCGATTCGGTTCGATTCGCCGCGAGATGGAAAGTTAGCACGCCGATTCGACGGATCGATCGATTCGCTTCGCGTCGTGTCCATGACCGCCGCGGTGTACACCTTACTAGGGAGGGAAACAAGAGAAGGAGAATCCTCGCGAGGAGAAATTTTCGTCCGTAGAGATTTCGAAGAACAACCTTCGCGACCAAGAGGGCGCGATTCGAGGACAGTCTTCGTATCGTGCTCTCTTGGGCGACATGGGAATAAAATTCGGCGGAAATCGGACGGGCTGGAACGGGCTGGAACGGCGTTGCGCGCTTTACAATCATATGGGTCTAATAATCGACCTTCGTCGTGCGTCGAACACGGAAGCGAATGAAATAATCAGGGAAAAACGGAAAAGATATTCATCTCGCGTAATAATCTAGCACGCAACATACACAAAAGGACAGTCACACATCGCATTGCTCGATCACATGCACGCTCATTTCCATAAATGACGCGTTTACGCGAAATTCCGTTTCGCGTTCGCGGCAGGCACATTCGCGCGACCAAAATCATAATCTCTAATTTTGTTTACCATCGGAACGACAATAATACGGTACGAAAATCAATATTAATTATACAATAAAAAAAAAAAATAATAATAATAATAGCAATCGTAGTAATAGTAAATAACAATGATAATAAATTAGTTCTGTACAAACTGCTTACAGCACGATAATATTAATACCTAAGACGGGACGGGACACGAGCGTCACTGTCCCCGCACAGCATCACTTACGGTTCGCCTCGTAGAGTACCGAAAAAAAGTCAATAGTCGCTATAATTTTCCTCTTGTCCTACGTTCGAAATCTTTGAAGTTCTCGAATGAGAGCGAACCGGTGGTCGAACTAGCCTTATTGAGAAGAGAATAAACACGCGATAATGGGGATGGGGGGGAAATGTTCTGTTTTCGACTACACCTCCGTGGCGAGCGTCGCCGCTAGTGAGGAGTCGTGCCTATAATGGTCGTCTATCACATAAACACCGCAAGCACCGTCTGTTGAACCTGGAGGACTGTTACCGGGCGTGCTGCTCTCCGTTATCGTCGTCGGCGACGGGGAAGTCGTCGGTGGCCTCTTAAGGAGCGCTGGCTCGAGCGCGCAACGGCTGTCTGAGCCGCTATTAACGAACACCGATGCCCTCTTCGCTGCCTCGAGGACGCTAACACCGAGGCTGAAGCCGAGCTCCTTCTCTTTCTGGAAGAGATGAGACGCTCGATGAGCGGCCGCCTCGGTATTGAGTTGCTTCGTCGTCCTCGTTCTCCCGTCCGTCACGAGCTCTGGCTTGTACCCCGAACACGAGCTGTCCAGTGTCACGTCCGTTTGAAAGGACGAGTCCAAATCGTCTTGTCTCGTGTTCGCCGAGTTGTTGACGCTCTTGTTCGCCGTCCAGGTGTTCTTTATCATGTGAGCGTCCCCGGTGCCTAACGTGCAGACGCTACCGCTGTTAGTGCCGGAGACAAGTCCCGAACCGGCGAGCAGTCCGGCGACGTTGCCGATGGGCAACGAAGATACTCCTCCCGATCCTCCGTTCACGCTCGACAGAATGCTTCGCTTGCTCATGCTGCTGTGTACCGCGTTCCTTTCGTTCTGCAGTCTCGCCTCTTCGTCGGCTTTGGCCTGTTCCCGCTTCTGCCTCCTCTTCATGCACATTACGGCGATGGCCGCGATGAAGACGAAGGCTGGCACGGCCGTTGATAGAGTGGCTATGACGACGACGTGCTCGGTCGTCAGTCCGGCGTCCCTCGCCTCCGCCGAGGCCACGTGTTTCGATAGATTCCCCGACCAGTAACTCGCCCCCGATGGAGGGTCCGCACTGGCCGCGGCGGCAGCCGCACCCTCTTCGTCCGCGCAAATCTCTCCATACCAGCCGGGCGTGCATTCGCACACGAAACCGTTGACGCGGTTTCTGCAGGTCGCCCCGTTTCGACAGGGCGAGCTTCTGCACTCGTCCACGTCGACGCTGCAGTCTTTGCCCGTAAATCCCGGCTTGCAGGCGCATCTGTAATCGTTCGTACCGGAAATACATTTCCCTCCGTTGGCGCATGGTTTCGCTACGCAGTAATCGACTTTGTCTTGGCAGTGGACACCGACGTATCCAGGCACGCACTGGCATCGGAATTGGTTCACCATGTCGATACAAGTGGCTCCGTTCTGACAGGAGTTGTCTCGACAGTCGTCGATGTTGAACTCGCAATTTTTGCCGGTGAAGCCGCTCGGGCAGGTGCAGGTGTATCCGTTTACGCGATCCGCGCAGGAGCCGCCGTTGAGGCAGGGATTGGAAGAGCACTCGTCTATTTGACTCTCGCATACGACACCGGTGTAGCCCGCTGGACAGCGGCATACGTATCCGTGAAGGGAGTCCTCCTCGCAGATACCGCCATGCTTGCACGGCGAGTCCTGGCACGATCTCGATGTAATCTCGCAGTGTCGACCGGCCCATCCAGGTGGACAGGTGCAACGATAGGATGGCGATTGGACGGTCGTCGAGTTGGCGTAACCCTGGGAGGACGACCCTGCAGCCTCCGGCTGGCAGGTACCACCGTTCTGGCATGGCTTTGACCGACAGTCGAGGAGCGGCTTATCGCAGTTGGTCCCGGTGAAGCCCGGCGCGCACGAGCAGGTGTACGAGCCCTCGCCGGTGTTGAAGCAGGTGCCACCGTTCGTGCAGGGCTTGTGATTCGTGCAGTAGTTGAGATCCTGGTTGCAGAACAGACCGCCCCAACCCTCGTTGCAGAGGCATTCCCATGGCTTTTTGCAGCTACCGTGTAGACATCCTGGATACCTCTCGCACTCGTCGCAGTACTTTCCCTTCCATCCGTTGTGGCAACTGCGGAGAATAACAGAACAGGAGATGTTAAAACTTTATTCGTATGATATATAATAAGGACGAAATGAAATTCGTACTACGCGAGCCGTGTAATTTAGCGACGGTGGATCTCTCGCGAGAGAGCGCGCGCGCGCTCCCACCGACCGGTATATTACATCGGAGACTCGGGACGTCGGGGAGTGGTGGAATGTGCACCCGCGCGAGCCTCCAGAGACTATCGCCGTCATACCGGGTGAGACTATAGAATCGGCCATTCGATTTCTCGAATGAAATTCCGGCTGAACGAAAAATTTAGCCACGTTCGGACCGAGGAATCCTTTGAAAAGACACGACGGATGCCGAAGGAGCGTATGTATGCGTGCGTGCGCGCGAAGAGAGAGGTGAGAGAGAGAGAGAGAGAGGGAGAGAGAGAGAGAGAGGGAGAGAGAGAGAGAGAGAAGGGAGGGGGAAGATCGGCCATTACGTTGTCCATGGATTTACACGACGTCGCTAGAACGAAGGAAGAGAGGAGAGAATGCGAGAGGGGGGTGGTGGTAAGAGAGAGAGAGAGAGAGAGAGAGAGAGAGGAGGGAAAGGAAAGGCAGACAAAGAGAGGAAAGAAAGACGAATAGCCGTGGAGGACCGAAGAGACGAACGTCAAGTGAGAGAGAGAGTGAGATGGAGATAAAGAAAAGACGCGTGCGTATTCGTATTGGAGGTGGGCCGCGAGTGAGACGAGTATACACAGGGAGAGTGGAGGAGGACGGACGGAGTGGGGATGAGTCGGCGCTCGTACTGTTCCCACGGTTCGAGCCTCGGCACAGCCGTTCAGTATGCGGGTCAAGGAAAGGTTACGCTGCCTCTCCGTGTGGGTATGTGTGTGTGTATGTGTGCGCGGCGCGCGAGCTCGCTCGCTCCTTCGGCCCACTAATACCAACTACCGCGCACGCCGCTATATTCGAGCCGGCGACGTCGCATCACCATACCATTAAATCCCATATACACAGCAGATAGAGAAAGAAAGAGAACGAGCGAGGTACAGAAGACCGAACTCTCGGTCTGAGCTTTTTCGACACCGGAAGCTCTTTGCAATTCCAATCTTTCCTTTCGTCACGATACCATTTTTTTCAAGGACTCTCCTTCTGTATTTTTCGGAATTTCTTAGAGACTCACATCGCGACTAACGGGGCAATTAATCTCGACCGTGGTGTAATTAGATGACCGAGTTAACTTCGAACCCTAGCCGGGGTTAAGTGTCGTAAGTTCGCCTCGAGCCGGGTCGAGATTTCAGCACGAGACGTAAAAAAAAGGATATTTTTAATCGATCTTTACCCCCCCCCCCTCTCTCTCTCTCTCTCTTTCTCTCTCAAAGGTTAGCTGTGGTACGAGGAATGTGTTTTCGGTGTACGTCTCTGTACCGGTGTGTCTAAAACTTCGCCGAGAGTTTATTCGACCTCGTGTCTTTATGCCTTCCGTTTATAGCGATAATTAAATCCGACCTTGAAAAGTTTGTCAACGAGTAAATGTAATTTCTACAGTCACTAATTTCGCGACTTACGTTTGATCTTATGTTCTATTATTGACGCCATTGTTATACTATTAAATTCCAAAATGTACAGTTCCTCAAACTAGGGATTTATGAATGATTCACCGATCTATCGATCTCTCTTTTTCTCCCGATGTATGAATCCGCATAAACCGCTTCGTGCAATTTTCGATAAATCACGGATGCGGTTATACGAATTTTTTACGCACGATTCAATCCGGCGCGTATACGCTCGAATATGCACACCGGCCATTACCATAAGTATGCGTAAGAATACTCACGTGCATTCGTTTGGTTTGCTGCAGTGCCCGTGTTGAGTGTCGCATCCGGGCAGGCATTGAGCTGAAATACGAGTAGGAAAAAAATCAAGAAAGGTTAAGGCAACTCTCCACGAGAGGTCGATCGCGTACCTCACGACTGCACGACGCGGAACCCGCTTACCGATGCATCGCTCCGCTATTCTAGGAGGGAGGGAAGGAGAAGGGGGTCGACGGAAAATGCCGATATCTAATGAAACTGCGCTCGCACGAGGGCTCGCGTGCGTCCCCTTTCAACCCCTGCTGCTCTCCCTGGTTAGCGAGCGCGTGCACACACTTTGATTCTATGAATGAGGTGGCTTAATTCGTGAGTTGCGTGGGGATCCACCCCCTCCCCCTCTCACCCTGGAGAGGGTAGACGACCGGGGGCCGTGACCTTGGTATCGAGTTTTCATCTTTTCTACCGAAAACTCGCAACTGCTCAGGATTTTGCTTGGTACTTTTGATTAAACTATGCGCAATCTTCTACCGTTATATTCCCAATCGTTATCTTTAACTAACATCTGCTCGAGTTACGCATATTTTCGCGTGACTTTGTCATTCGCGATATTTACTAGCATTCGGTGCGAATCCGAATTTCGAGTGACTGTATTTGCAAAACATGGAATCCAGTAGGTGAGATTGACCGATCGAATCGAGAAATCGAACGTAGGCAGGAACGTAGGTTCGCGGTGAGTGGGTGCCTCGAGGGAGAGGGTGCAGGAGAGCGAGAGAGAGAGAGAGAGAGAGAGAGATCCTAGTGACCTTGGCACCACGAGCGCAACGGCCCGCTCTCGCCAACTGCCTCCATAGTCGGACGTTGCGTCCGCGAAGCGGTAAGAAGTACCGGAGTATTTATAGATTGTTCCCTCTCTCTCCCTCTCGTTCTCTTCTTTCTTCCTTCTCCCCTCTATTTCTCACTTGCTCGTTTTTGCACAACCGAGAGAGAGAGAGAAATTCTCGCCAAACGTGCACCAACTTGACATGGGAAAAAAATCTCACCGTAAATGCGAGAATATAACCGGCCCCAGGTGTGATCACGACAAATCTCATTTACCAACTTCCCGCTGTACGACAAATTAAATGCCCCGAGTTATGTCCCGCATCGCTCGCGCAGAATGCACCTTGAGTCCTTCCCCATTTCATCGGCCGATGGAAAAGAATCGCGCGCACCGCGCGCTCGTTGGAAAAAATAAAATATGCGTATAAAAAAGATAGAAGAGAGAAAAAATATATAGGACGGGAAACGTCGAATTTGAAAGCAAGTGGATGACTGACATCCTGCGAGTGCGTCCTCGAGATGCGAGGCTAGCCGGGCGAAAAACTCGTGCACGCGAGCGTGTACAGAAAAAAAAATTGTCTCTCATAAAAGGTTTTGCCGGTTCCGCGCCCGCGCTCGAGCGCGTGCACTCTCGATTGCGTCAGTTATTCGCGTTTTATTCAAACGGGGAATGGATCTCGTCGATTGGAGAACTGCTTGCGTAACACACCGCGCAGCCGTTCATTGTCGCGATCTTACGAGAGCGAAACTTGCCGGTTTTTCGGAGGATGCTAGTGTCCTTACGTTACACGGAATTCATCTCGGACAATCTTCTTATGGTTCTCTTTAAATACCTGACCCAGACACTCGCGGGGCCTGGCAGCTGGTCCCGATTAGAAAATTCGAGGGTGCAACGGTCTTATCGATTTTCTTACCGGCGTTTATACAACTGACGCGCTCTGTCGCTAGGGGTATCTAACGCTTCGCGGAAGGGCCAGGAGCAGAAGGAGAGATGGAGAGAGAGAGAGAGAGAGAGACTACCTGCCGCGCGCTTACGCACCTTGTCTCAACAATGGTCGCGAGTGCGAGACTGAGACGACGAAAGATTTTTTGGGAGCACAGGTACGTGATGTACGAATGTGTTACGCGCTCGAATAACGAACGAGGATACAGCGGGGGGGGGGGGCAAGAGAGAGAGAGAGAGAGAGAGAGAGAAAGAGAGAGAAAGAGTGCAGCTGTTGGTTAAAGCACCGGCAGCTGTCGGGGGCCACGACTCCCCGCGTACGTTTGCAGCTGCCGTCACTGGCGCAACCCCTTTTTCCTCTTTCACTCTATGTACATAGATGCACATATAATACATATATGTCCATCCATACCTGTACTCGCCCCCTATAACCTACGATGACAAATCAGCCATTACCGCGTCTATAACTAAAAATTGACCCGCCAACACACGAAGCCTATCACTGTCATAGCCAATTTCTGGACGTTAAACTTCTCTCTCTCTCTCTCTCTCTCTCTTCCTCTCTTCTCCAAAAGTTTAACTGGAATTAGGGTTCGCCGAGCTTATCAATTCGGACGCGACGTTACGCCAAAAAGAGAAAAAACGTGGTGCCAGGAAAATTATACATTCGAGCCGATACTCGGTACGCGATACGATTCGTACGAAGCGGATATATCTCGGTGAACGCGAGCCGCATGTTCTTCCCTTGGCTCAACGTTTTTTCCACGAAGCGACATGAAAACGGTCTATTAGTAATCGACACGCGAAATTTGTCGCGCGGCCGTGACTGTTTGCTTTACGCGATCGCTCGGCCGTGCCTTGCTTCGATCTCGCTAATGGACGGTTTCTCTCTCTTTCTCTCTCTCTCTCTCTCCCTCTCTCTTTCTTTTTACACGCAATACGTGATCGGCAATTCAATGACGCAGGCTTGTGAACGAAAAATTGAAATCTCGATTGGGGAGGAAATAATTTTGAAAAAATACATTCATCCTACCATATAGATTATTTTATGAGTAACTATGTTAAATTTCAGAAATTTATACGTAAAATTGCTCTTTGCATTTTGTTATTTTTTTCAGCGTCAGATTTTATGCCTGAAAAATATTTGTATAGATTTTATTTTGATGAGCATAGTCGTGATAGAAGCACCTTAATTTTGTATTTTTTTTTTTTCGAGGGAGAATGGACTCTTTCGGTGGGTGCTCTCTAAGCTCGCTCTTTTCTACTCACGCACAATACACGAGGAAGTCCGGCCGTTCTCTCCTCTTTCTCATCTCTCACTCGGTCCCGTCATTCGCCGCGAGCGAGCACCAGGTGGCGCGTACCTGCGCGCGTATCCGATCGGTTTTCGACCAGCCACACACGAAGACACCCGACGAGCGAACTCGAGAAGGAGAGAGAGAAAGAGAGAGAGATATACTCTCGATTTAATCGTATGGGCACCGTCGATTAAATCGTTAAAACGTCGAACAAAGAGAGCGATGGAGACGAAACACGATTATAGTGCATTAGAAATGCAAAAGCAATTAGCCACGAGTACTCAGAGAGGCCCATCCCAGCGACAATTGTCCGTACAACACGCGTACTTGGCAACACGGCGTTACGCACACAGTTGCGGTCAGGTATTATACGACCAGGACGAAACGTGGCGAATGAAGAAGAAGGGATAGAGAGAAAGGACGTGAGCGGCAGACGGGACCGTACCTCGTGCACCACGCGCGAACCAAGCGTGGGAAGTTTCGCTGCACCGCGCACCGGCTCTCTCTCTCTCTCTCTCTCTCTCTCACTTTCTCTCCTCATCTCTCTGTCTCTCCCGCTCCTCGACCACACGAGACTTCACCGAGTTTCGAGACCCCACCGACTTCAATATTACATCCAATCACTTCCCAGAGGCGTGATACAAAACGCGAGCGATATCGCGGACGATGAACGCGCGAGGAGGAAGCACAACCGTACCCGAAAGGTCACACAGGCTCGTTCTGCAGTCGTAAGGCGCGAAATCGAATGATAAGGTGAAAACGAATAAGACCGATAAAGAATACTCACGGGAGTTGCAGTAGTCGCCCTTCCAACCGGACAGGCAGACTCTTTCTCCGCTCGGGCTGCAGCTGTAGTGTCCAAAACTATCGTCCCGTGGTCTGCACAGATTCGCACAACCCTTGCCGTAATAATTGGCCGTGCAGGTCACCCTGAACTCGTAGGACATTTGCGAGTGTTGGCTTTTATGCTCCTCTTTAACCCATTCGGTCCCCACGTCTAGCCATCGTTGAGTCGTCAGCCTCTGTATCAGTACTTTTTCTGAAAAAAAGCAAGAAAAGAAATGAGCGAAATGGAAAAAATATGAGAACGGAAATTGCCGAAAATCCGATCTCGATGAGATTTTTTCGACGGGCGATCATGCGATCCAAGTGCATCGGCCTCGTCTGAGAGAGATG
>NCVS01000436.1:184525-195120 GCA_003055095.1 Goniozus legneri | reverse complement strand
CACAGACCGGACGTTCGTCCGCTATTGCTACTCCGCTCCGGCGGCACGCATCCGGCACAAAAGAGATAGGAGCGTACACGCGCGCGCCTCTGGGAAAGAGAGCCGTTCTTTCCGCTCTTCTCGTAACTCGCACTCGAGCTTTATATACATATATATGTATACGTATATGCATATACATGTATATATAGAGTATCTTTTGAATTTCAAATCTTTATCCAAAAATCGATTGAAGAGAAAAAAATGATTTTTATGCAGTTCTAGCTCTAACTAGAACTAATGATGCGTGCCACCGTATTTTTGTAGCCGTCTGATCAAATCGCAAATACGAACGATTCTCTCGAATAATACGAAATATATATGTATATCGAAAATCCTGAAATTCCCATTGCGAGCAGAAAATCGGAGTTAACGGATTCGCAGAGATTCTCACGCGCTCCTTTCGCGGCTCGTCCTTTATCGAAGAAGCCAGAAGTGGCATTATCAATCGTCCTGTTCTATATCACCTGATTCCGTGGCAAGAGTGTGTTTCCCAGTTGGGCTTTCCGGCGGAGGAGAGCCCGCGGGCATTACCGCGGACGTATTATCGTAATAGCCTCGAGATTGGCCTCCGAAGTTCGGCTGGCCTACGAAAAAAAGACGGGCTCTCACGGAGGACTCGAGAAGCAGACCCGAGAGAGAGAGAGAGAGAGAGAGAGAGAGAGAGAGAGACAGACAGACAGAGAGAGAGAAAAAGAAGTAACGAGGGGGAGAGAAAGGGAGGAGAAATTACACACCGGTAAAGCGCGAATGAGGGGAGAAACTAGGAGTAGCTGAAAGGAGAGATGCCTGGATCCGAAAAGATCGCAGGAAAGAGAAGAAGAACAAGACGGAGAAGAAGAAGACTGGTTTCGGCCCGGTCGGATGGCGTGCCCGCGGATACTTAAGCGCTTCCCAGAAGGGAAGTAAAGTTTCGCCTTAGGCGAAACGGGAGTCAAGGGGAGCAGTTTACTGTCCATGTTCCCAGGTGATGCTCTCTCGCGCTTTCCGAAAAGGATCCTCCTCGCACGCCACCGATACACACCCGCCTGATAGTTTTATAGCCAACTCCGAAACGCTACTCTCTGCCATTTTTTTCTTCTCCTTCTCCCTCATACTCATCCTCGAAACCTTTTTCGACAGATGTTTACAAAACTTAACCTCGGACTATTCCACGAAAATTTAAACCACTCCTCCGTTGTTTTTTTTCCAAAATTTTCGCTCCCAGTACCGAGTTGTACGAAAGAGTTCGTTCAAACTAGAGAAAAGACCGCGTATGGATGTTGCGGACGGATCCGAGAAAAAACGGAGACAAATTGAAATTGCGCCCTCTTATTCCCTCTGACCATTGTTTACGGGCTGGTGAGCGCGAGCATTCAAGGTATACATTAACGGGAGAGTAACAGAAGTCTTCTCTTTATCGGAGTTCATTCAGAAACTCTCCCTCCACACTTCTCGCCGATGGCTACGCTCGAACGCGGAGTTATGCGTCATCTTGGCGAGCGTTGACAATCGACGGACAGCGATGACGACTCTACGATGACGTAATGGCGCAGGCCTCGTTTACCTCACCGCAAAACCGTGCGGGCCAGCCCGTACGAGACGAGAACGCGCTGTTACTGTACAACTTTTATGCAAAATGATCTTCTTGATCGATTTTCTGTAAATTTTTTATACCTATCTATTTTGTACAATGTTGCAGAATCTCTCACCAAATATTATCAAGATTGACTTTAACGAAAATGAGGTTTACAAATAGCAGATCTTCTATTTGCCAGATAATTTTGAAAAATAACTGCACATCATTTGATTATTTTTGAATATAAACTGATTACTATTAGAATTATCTTGTTTGTGTTTATCAAAACATATCATTAGTAATGTACTAAACTAATTTTTTTGAATGCCCTCACAAAACGGATAAACTGATGCAAAGAGAACGAGAAAGAGAGAAAGAGGCCGGCGTACCGTATCGATAATTTTAGGAGGCTTTCGCAAATTTAACGAGGTACCATCCTAATGAATACCGATAAACCGAGAATCACGCTAGAACGCGCTTCACGGTGAATAATCGCGAGACGAATTGGCGCGCGAAAGATGAACGCGCTAAAGCAGGGAGTTTCGTTTTTCTCCGAATCCTTCTCGTAACAAAGTAAGAGGAGCGAGACCGCTTAATTTCTCCCTCCCTCCTCGACAACAACGGAGATAATTAGAATCCAGCCGCACGAGAACGGAAGCTATACGTCGTCGTGTGCGCCTCTCCCATGCGTATCGCGCTCGCTACGATTTATATTTTAGTGCGGTCTGCCGCAACTCAGGTATACCACTACCACCACCACTGCCACCACCGCTCGACTCCTGCATTATCCAATTAGCTCAATTCAAACAATTTATACGCGAGCGTATGAGCCGTTCGCACTATCCTGCGCCAATTTCGTGGCTAATTATCGACGCCGCTCACTGCGTGCTTTCACCGGATGTCGGATGCCCGAGCGTATCGCGCTTTTGCCCAAAAAATCAAATAACGCGATCGCGTTCCCACAGACGAAACATCCGAAATATAAAATTCAGAGCGATCGTAAGATATGGCGATTAATATACGGGAGGATACGTCGTAGAGCGTAAAGATGCTCGTTCACGGGAGAGGGAAAAAGACGGTTTAAACACGTTCGCGAATCGTCCTGCGAGCGTAGCGCGACGAAGGTGTCGCGTTACGATGGTAGGTACTACGGTTACACAGGAAGGAAATATACTAACGACGTTTCCCGTTCGTTCAATGCATCAAATTCATACTATGCACTGGAATAGATCCCGTATTTGGATGACGAATAGTGGAACAACAAATTTGTTGCATCAACAAAACAAAATTCATCTATGTATGCTATTGGAAATTCGATGAAACGTGAAAAATTTAAGACAACAATTTTCGTTATCGTGGAAAAGATTTGACTTGGATGAACAACAACCAGAAGTGTATGTCGAATTGTCGAGTTGAACAAAATACTCAAGAAGTTCTGGTAAATATCGTAAGGTTTCCGGAAGTAGCTTCTCGAGTGAATTTTATACACAAGGCGCACTCCAGCTGGACCGCACATGCCGGGAGGGACTAATTTTATGATATTCGAGGGCGCGTGGCGGCGATACTCGATTTCTATAAGTGCTTGACTGTGGTGAGACGCTTACCCGCTGATTGGTGTTGCAACGTGCTGTTGTCCACGTCATGGTAGGCTTCGACGATTAGCGAGAACGTACCCTGTAAACCAATATTATTTGCGATTAGAGATATTCGTTAGAATTAGTGAATTTGTCGTTACGTAATGAGCCATGCATCGGTCATATCGCGACGTTTAACATAATTTCGTGTAAAACCCTGCTCCACTCGCAATCAACTCGACCAACCTTGTTACGTGCTATCATCTATTCTGAATGATCAACAGTTTTAATCGAAAATTTGTATTTAACCTACACATAAATCGATACGGAGCTAAAAATTTTAATTAACTAATAAAGAATGCTTATAACTAAAACTGAAGCGTAAAAATTCGTAACAACAAAAACTTTTCTTATCGGAACTTCACGAGTATAGTGATAAAAAATCACGATAATTTTGGAAAACCTTGATATGAAAAATGTGATGCATAGAGTTGCCGAAGGGTTAGAATTGGCGAGAGTTGTCAATGAGACATTAGCGGGAGCCTCGGTGTCGAAATAATGCGAAAACTGCTCCCACGAGATAAGGTAATTTCTCCTAGCGCGCGAGTTCGAGCTCGTCCCTATTATCCTTTCACCGTTCGAAACAGCGCCTTCTGTCTCCGCGCGTGTATGCAACCTCGCGTGCGTATAGCTCGAAGCGCCTGACCGCGCGAGAATTCAACGAAATGTCGAGTCGCAAAAATTTCTGAATTTTCATAATCTCACTCGCCAAGTACAGAGAAAGGAATAGGATCGGATGGCAGAACAACAAAAGCATTTTTGGGATACGGAGGACGGATAGAAGAACGAGGAAGAGAGGAAGGGAGAGAATATCCCGCCCTTTTCTCTCGCGGCAAGGACGGAGGACCGTGAAACAAGGAAGGACACGATCGCGCGCTTCAGACCATAGTGGGAGGAAATAAATTGCCGAGGAGACAAATGCCACCGTGATCGTCCGCTAATTTATTACAGAGCGCGGAATTAAGCCGACAAAAAGCTGAAAAAGCCTCGGTATTCGGAGAACAATGTAGGGTGTATATTCGGGGCCATTTGGCAGTTTCGAGCCGCTATATAAAACAAGAGAAAGGCGAAGACGGGCAGGGGTTGATAGCGCCGTGTGCTCGATCGAGGTGGGGGGAGAGAGAAAGAGAAAGAGAGAGAGAGAAAGAGAGAGCGAGCGAGCAAGCGAAAGAGAGAGAGAGTGAGAGAGAAATAGAGACGGAGAGCGCTCTTGCTCGGGAGTCTGTTCCCACGGCTGCACGGCATACCTCTGCCTCTCTTCCTCCCACCACCCCTCATTCGCTCGCGCGCACGCCTTTCTTCCTCTTCTTCTTCCACCTACTTCGTCAAACGCTCTCCTCACGTATTCCACACTACTTTTCGACTTTTCATTCAATTCTCTTTCTTTCCCCACTCGTAACCGCGGCTCAAACTATTAATTCATCGTAGACGAGAATGGAAAGCGATGTCAATTCAGTCTTCTCGCATTTACTTTTTAATTCCCCTACATACAATGTCGCCCCAGAATCTCACCGGGATGTGATATACGAGCGTAAGAAAATCCCATACTATACCTACTACTTCGCCGGACGATTTACGAACTAACCAAATTCCGCGACGACAGTCTTCGGATCTAATAATAAAATTCAAACTCCTCCTTCCCTCCCACCTTCTTGGGGACTCCGTACAATGCATTTCGACGTATCGTCAAATTCTTTTTATTTCAATTCGTTTTTCCGCACGAAATTTTGACTCGACGCACGCGTCCTTCCTAATATGGCTAGTTATATATGTATATTGTTCGCTGGACTGAACGAGATGCCTCCGTGTTACGCTTTCACGAGCCCCGCGTACGTAGCATTTTTTTACTTCTCGCTCATTGTATAACACACGATCGAAAGAAAAAGTCGGTGAAACGACTGAAAAAATAATGCACAATTTTGAACGATACGCTTCGCTCACTCGTCGGATCGCGTCGAGTGAAAACTCATCGCGAGTAGTTATCTGAAACCCTCTCATTGACCTTTTCAGCGTCTTACGTAAGCGGGAGGATTTTTCGCGCCCGCCTTTGTTTACCGTCTCGGTATGCAAAAATATTTTGATTTCGTGTTTAGCCATGAGACAGATCGGAACGGTCAACTATGTCGTGTTGACGTTTCTATAAAGCCTACCCTCCAGTCACGTTTGTTAACGATTTCCGGGCCGCCGCCCTCTCTCTCTCTCTCTCTCTCTCTCTCTCTCTCTCTTATTCTTATTCACTATATATATACTCTCTCTTTCTCTCTTCCTCGCTCTCTCTCGTTCTCATAGCCCCGAGGTAAGACTAAAAATAACACGTATTTTAGAGGAACCGCGTACTCTTTGTCTCGCGTTTGTCTCGGCTTAATACACGTACGAGTTGATCGGTTACCGATCCTCCTTGGATGAGTTTATTTTTCTTGGAAAAGGGATAAAAGCGGGAATAAAGGGAAGAATAACAAATAGCACGTAAGCGAGAGAGATATGCAATTGAAACGCGGATGCACAATGAGTGCACTGTCTTCGAGTTTACCCTGAAACGCAATGAGCTTCCGATTAAGAACGAGAACTGAGTCAATGTTCGAGTAGGAGTGTTGCGCGATGAGACTTGTCGAGTGGGGGAGGTCTGTGTCCAGGAGTGCCACCGATAATCGGCGCCCACCGATAGGACCGAAGAGAGCAGCCGCCATCTGGACCGGTAAATTTAACTCTACGAAAGGCGATTTTGGAGGGCCATCTGCCGGCTCGCGATTATTCTCTTTGTCGCGCAAAAGTCTATCGTTTTGCGAACGTGAAGTAAAGAGAACAAAAGAGATTGAATCTACTCGTGCATGAACATTAATTTTGTCTTATGTATTAATTCTCCAGTAAATTTCAAATGAACTATGTTATTTCCAGTTGTAATGGAGAAACAACAATATTTTTACTATTAAGTTGAATAAGTAGAAATAAGTAGAAAGAATAGCAAATTCGAACAGTCAAAACGGGCAGTCAAAACATCGTTGTAACGATACAAAAATGTGCAAGTTGTTGATTCAACAAAATTTTTGTAGTGTATTGATATCATGTTCGACAACCTCTCACATTCTTTTAAATCCACGTAAATAATAATTTATAGTTGTAATTTTCATTATACTCTATAGTAAAATATAATAGCATAGAACAATACTCTTGAAAAATTTCTAGAACTGTTCTATTGTAGTATGTTTAGTGACTTGGATCTTTTTTAAGCAATAAAAGCATCATCTTTAGAAATATAGTAAAACATACTACTAATTTCTTCGAGTATATCTTTTAACCTTTGGCACGATGTCAAATTCCGCGGAGCGATCTTGTGAATCGTCATTTGTTTCAATAGGGCATTCAGTTTGAGGAAAACTTACCGGCCACGTGAACTCGAACGGGAATCTGATGGGATTCGAGAAGCTCTCGAGTGCGACGTTGGGACTGAAGTTGACGATGTTCTCGCCCAGTACGGGCGTCACGACGTCACCGTAGGTGCACGACGTCGTGGGATCGATTTTCACCTGATACTGTTTCAGGCACACTCGGAATCTCGTTTTGCAGACTCCCGTGCACTCGCCTGTCCTGGCGGTGGTGCCGGAGCAGCATTTCCCGAGGCTGTCCTTGCCGTTCTCGTTGACGAATGAATTCAACCTCAGTTCGAAGACTCCCGAGCCGCTCACCTGTAAGAGCAACAATTTCGTTAAAAATCGATACCTTCTTATCGAAGAAATATTTTCGCGGAGCTCTCGACGTATGTGCATATTTATAAGCACGTGTATGAAAACACGCTCGGACTTGTCCTTGCACTCCCGCCGGTTAGCACGTGTGCGACGAACATTTTTTTATTCCACCCCGCGCGTATATCCCCCAGGAGCGTGGAACGAGGAAAAAACGGTCGGCGCGGCGTCGTGACGGTGGCAGATGCGAGCGAGCACGCGTCTCGCAAAAAACGAGCCCGAGGCGTGTCGTGATGACTCGTAAAGTCATTAACATAACCGAATTTCTTTCGATTGATCTATGCATCGATCGAGAGAGACACACGCGTCTGTATCACAGATTGGGACATTTCGACGCACGTCGGCTTGTTACGCAACGAGCCGAATTCAAAGTATGCAAATCCGTTCGCGAATATAACCCATGTAACGTAAACACATTGTGTGTAAACAAGCGTCGGTTGTAGGGACGAGCACGTAAGGTTTGTTTTCCTTGCGCCTCTATCGAATCGTACAGCGTGTGTAGAGAGACAGAGACACTCGTGCACGTGCGTTCATTCGCCGCCATTTGTTAACTATTTGGCGAGATGCACGCATTAATCAAACCAACGCCGTTCCGGATCCTCGATTGGTTATGATTTCGTTAGGCCCGATCGTCGGACGCGGAGGCATTCTCAGAGACAGTTCGAGTGCATCGTCTTCTCACTCGCGCACTCTTCTCGATGAGGAATTCTCATTTTTGGCGCGCTGGAAGGTTATTCTTGGCGTGGACGCTCGCGGTGTATTTATGGAGAGAGAACGCGAGAGAGCGAGTGCGCCGGTGCGCGCCGTTTCGTCATAAGCAATTTCGAGTGTGCATGCACCTTGAAAATATCAGCACCGTTCGATAATTGTACGACTTTAGACTCGATAGATCATCGATTCGTTAAAAAGCCAATTCTATTTGATTGATCATCCTATAGTATAGTATAAAGATATGTCGAGAAAAATAAATAGCCTGTTCCATTGATCTCGATCGTGCGGTGAGTCAAAAATTGATCGAACGCGAGCAAAAGCGAGCCGGCTAGACGCGTCTAAAAAGAGTAGACTGACAAATTTAGAGTTACATTGCACGAATCGGTTCTCTGTCTCTCGCACTCTGGCTTCACTCGGTGCGAGCCTTTCATCTTGTGCGCTCCCGCAATGTTTTGCAGCAGGGAACAAAAAATATGTGCCAGTGCGTCGAGCACGTGGCTAGCCTCGGATAAGAAAATTTCAATGAATTGGAATCCGATTAACCGGAAAAAGTGCATTATTGCGGAGGAACGACGGATATCGAGATCGATTATTGCGATGATAATACGAATGCATATTTATGCACTTATCCCGTTAACGGTACGAGCAACTGGCGCGCTCCACGATGCGTAAAAAAAGCTCGTAATTCGCCCAACGCCCACGTCTATTCCTAGTAGCCTTGCTCGTTATTTATCGGTTTATTTTTCTTTTCGTTTCGGTGAGATCTTTGTCGTTAAAACGTCGCCGAAGAAAACATCCGCGTACCGTTCGCCTTATCCCGGAAAATTTTTCAAATCCGTTTCCGATTCGCGCACTGAAACGTTCTCTGTGCTGTGTCGGCGAGTTTGCGTCGATTGGTAAATTTTTGCCCGCTCCGATCGTAAGATTTTTTGAAAATTCGAAAATAGTTCCCATTGAAGTTGGCAAAAACGCCGGGAAAATGGCTGACGGGCACGAGTGCGAGACCTAACCTAATCCGGGTTCGAATGGAATTTTAGCGTACAGGCACGAAGCGTGAAAAATTCGCGTTAACGATCTAAGAAATTGATATTCGGCTAGTGGTACGTGCGCGATACGATTATCGAATAAAACTTACCGCTCGGGGTGCTGGAAGAAGCACGACTACCACAGTCCATACGAGCATCGTAGTCCACATGTTTGATATTTAGGTGTCGTAACCGCGATGTTTTGACGCTCGAGCGTCGTTTTGACGGTGTTGCGATTGTTGTTACAATTTATCTTCGATATTCCTCGCGGAGGTGTGGACCGTGCACCTTGGTCTCGTCGTGTTACCTCCTCATGTATTTCCACGACTGCATAGCTACGTGATCGAGTCGACGAGATGATCTCTTGTATGTGTGTATGTGTATGTGTGTGTGTGTGTGTGGGAGGGGGAGGGGTTAATCACTATTCACTAATTTCGTCGTACGCAAGCCGCGACTCTTGTCGTTAAAACGTCGTGCGTAATGGCACACGTGTAAAATCAATTTTTTATTCCTTTCGACATTTACTTTGCAATATTCACGCGCGATCACTGCACACTGTGTGACACACTTTATTCCATTCTCCGTGCGTATTAGATGCACGTCGTTGGATAATAGACCCGGCGTTGCGAGCGATTCTACCGATTGGGTAGAACGAGAGAAAATAAAACGAACGAGGTGAGAGAAAGGGGAGAGATAAAAAAAAGTAGATCTCGCACGTTGCTGGTAAATTGGCGAACCCACAAGTAATTATTAATCGCGTTGTATCAAAACTCGATCCTCCTTCCACGTTATACGAGTCACTCGCGTTTTTATGCTAGACCGTTATAAAGATGTATACATATATGCGTATACGTAAACACCGACAGCCGAATACATGCGTGTATAGCAGGCCGGCTCTCACTGTACCGTCGCAGCAACGACGAGTCGCGCACTAATCCTCGTCGGCGAACCGCGAAGCGATATTCCCTCAACGAGCGCCGACCAGTGGAAAAGGATGCGGCGTTCGGCGTCCTAGCTGGTGGGGATGAACGAGCGCTCTGGTGGGAGGTAGCGCTGCCGTGCTATGGAACCAGCTCCGCTGCTGCCGCTGCCGATGTTGTGGGGCTCGCTCGCCTTCCCGTATACGTACGAGGAGAGTCAATGTGCCTCGTTGACTGCGAGTAGGGGAATCTTCGGGAGTGGTGGGAAGAAGCCGAAGAAGTACGAGTCCAAGATGGATAGTCGCACGCTTTCCACCTCAATGAAGGCCCGTGTCTTTCGCAAGATCACCGATCGCGATCCATTACCAACAACGAGTTGCACGCTATCAATGTTTCTCAGTCCCAGTCCTCGTTCTCGCTCGGCGATATCACTCGAACGAAACTTTGCACGATTGTTCGAATCACCAGTCGTTAATTGTCCCGCCGAAATGGCGAAAAACGACGCGAGCGCCGCACCGTGGTAGTTTCCGTAATTACGAACGTAATCGGCGCGGCCGGTGCGCACGCTGCCGGCAAAATCGACAGATGGCGGGAATTCGTGAAGAACTAATGACGACGATCGCGAAAATGGAAAAATGTATCCAATTCGAGAGCACGATCAGAATGGCGATGTCAAGGTCGAGGTTTTGTTATTCCTTATCTCCACGTTATTTTCCGAATGGAACTCCTTGGTACACTAACTTGGTAACACTGCGCACAGTTTGTCGTTGAGCACATGCGTGCGCTCTCGTATCGCACGATGTTTCATGCGCGTTACTCACTCCAAAGTTGAACCCTCGACTGGAGGTAGTGTGCGGAGTGCACCCCTACTTATAATTGTGGATCCCCCCGTCGAGAGGGGGTGCCGGCTCGCGTCGAGGGGTACCGGCTGCGCGCCCGTGCCACGGGTTATGGCAACTAACAAGGGGCGG
>NCVS01000436.1:126856-177832 GCA_003055095.1 Goniozus legneri | reverse complement strand
TATATATATATATATACGTTATACGAAGGAGAGCGATCGTGTAACACGTGTGGAATATGCGAACGGCCTCTCTCTCTCTCTCTCTCTCTCGCGGACGAAGAAGGGAGAGAGCGAGGGAGGCAAAAAATAAGGTGGTTGTATGTCGTCTGTCACGAACTGAATATGGCGGAAGCGAAGGTGGTTGCAGCCTCTATGCGCGGGCCACTTCCGCCCATTTTCTCCGTCCTTCTCTGTTTCCCATCGTTCATTCGCGCGCACGTGTCGGTCCTTTCTCCTTCCACTCGCTCGCGCGCCCTCGGCACTTAGTGTTTTTCGAGACACCGTATCCCCTTCATCCACCAGTGAGCCGCTTCTTCCTACACACGAAAAATCACGCTCTCCACTCTCGCCCGTGTATAAGACGCTCGCAATATGTCGTTCTCCTGTACATAAGCATACACAGAATGTACTAGTCCGACCAGATCTAATTAACACAGCATATAGGTTTTGACACTTTGACATATGTATATCTTTCTTCTCGCCACCCGATGCTCTATTATGAAGGGTATTATGAGATGCGATTCAGAAATTGCTTGATCTAGCCCCAACTATCAAAATTATAGACTATTCATATAACCGACGGATATAAACAATAATTGAGAATAATAATCATATTCTTGTGGTAGTTAGGAAAATTAAAAACAAAAGAAAAATTCTTTAATAATAGTCAAATGAACGATTTACGTAGCAAATCCTGCCAAACAAAATAGTGCAATGTTCGATAAAAAAAAATTATCGAGACACTGACGTTACTTTCTTTCAAAATTGATTGAATAATTATATTTATCTTTTTATCGTTGCGAATAATAAAAATAATTTCCTACCTATACATGTAACACAAGTTACGTAAAAAAAGAATAGTATTTCCTTTTTATTTTCGTGAACGACAGGGTTGTGTAACCTCTTAACGTTCGTCGAAATGACAATCGGCAGAGAAATTTGTTCATTTTGCGTGTCAGTTTTTCGAAAAGCCGAAAAAGAGAGTCTCTTGCCTACAACGTGTCGAGGGCGGGATAAGCGAGAGAGGAAGTAGTACGGTCGGAAGAAAAACACGATGTTTAAGATGTGGGGTGGTGGATTGGAGCTTTTTGGCGTATGTACAGAGAAACGGAACGGGAAGAGGTATTTCTTTCATTATTATTATTATTTCTCCTTGTTCGAGAGATTCGTTCTCTCTTCCTCCTGGCGTCGCATGCGCGCGCGCGCGCGCGCGCTCACGCGGCACAACGAAAGGCATATGGGGAATCGCGCATGAAGGAGGCAGGAGCTTCCTGTCCTGCGCTTGAATTCGTGTGTGCCCTCGCACGTCCACCTTTAATGTATACGCACTCACGAGCCGTCTTACAATACGGACAGCGGTCTCTACGTGCCAGATTAGTTCCTCTTGGATTTGATCTTACTGTTTGAATAGGAACTCGAACAATTAATAATAAGACCCGCGAATGCCGTATTTCGAGCCGAGGGGTGGGGGCAGGACGTCCTCCTCATCGTCTTCCGATTTCGAATAGGCGACTGTGAACCGAAGACAAAAATAAGTCGGGCTCGGATATTCGACCTTACTCTCACGAGATTAATAATTTTAGTTATAGGCGATATGTTCATCAAAATAAAATCTGGGCAGCTATTATTTGACACACCAAATTGACGTTGAAAGAATTAACGAATGGCAATCATTTTTTGGTCGTATTCATAATATGAAAATTATTTTTACGGAAATGGTCTCATAATAAAATCATCTAGATCAGGAGCAAAAATAATCTGTCTCTCGTTCTTTTTCTCAAATACACCTTTCGGCAGGTACGCATCCGCACGATAGAGAGGCGAGAAGTCGATTTCAAGCGAGCTGCCTCTTGGCTGTGTTGCTCAGACCCGTGCTTGTGTGTTTCCGTGTGTGCGAGAACGACCGGGAAGTAGCTGCAGCCGCTTTTTGGGTACTCGCGCAGTTCTCAGCTGCCGGACCTTCCCACGCTATACGTATGCACCTACCTACCCACCAGCTTTACTACCTGACCATCAAGTGTGTGCGTAAAAGTACAAACCCCGCATTCGTCTAAACCAGGTCATTTGAAAAATCTACACGTGATTTTTTCTCGATTCATCTCTTTTTTTTCGGTTTTTCTTACATTATGACAAACTTTTGTTATTCACATCGTCAGGAATTGTGTACTTTCTTTTTCTACAATTGTTGATGAACAATAATGAAATTATCTCTAAACTAAATTAAGAAAGAAATAAAAAAAAGAAAAATAAGGGAAGAATAGAATAAAAAAGGATAAAATAAGTTGAGGTTAAAAATGAGAAAGGATTGAGTAATTTAGATTAAAAGAAAGAAAAGGATTGATATAATTTAATTATTAAACGATAAATAATTTCAAAGTTAATACATAAGCAATTTCATTCGATTTTATTTTATCCCAAAATTTATCGAACTATGATTAATATCTGTAGATACGGTAAATATATTCAATATTTTATAAAAATTCCTATTGATCAGTATGATAACTTCCATTTGATTTTCAGAAAAATCACGAGTGTCTATTATATCAGATTGGTGAATTTGGGCCAAACCGTATACTAACAGGCTTTACAATGAGAAATAGCTGAATAAATTATAGAATTTCAACTCTTTTATTATTATTACACAAAAAAAATATTTCAAATTCACAAGTATTATGTATTGATTACTATTATTATTATATTAATTTCTGAAAATACGAAATTTTACCATTCTTAACAGTTAATGTCTGTTTGAATTTAAAAAGGTAGAGAAAAAAATAAAATTCTACTGAAAATTTCTTCATGTGTAGGAGTGACTATCGTTCTATTACAGAGATTTCGTGACTATCACGTTACAGCGTCCAGTTACACGAAAGAAATATACATATACTTGGCACGAAGATTTTGGAAGAAATTATAAACGCGATCCGCGTTAGAACGTTATACTTGTCTACTCGCGTGAACACCATCTGCCGGTAACAAATCCTTCCTTCTGCACTTGGTAAGACGCCAAATGGCCATCTGACTTAACGCGCCGGGATACATTGTCTCGGAATCAACTCCGCATATTTTTCTCTTGGTTGTTTTTGTCAGAAGTGGGCTTATTTACTGTGCGCTGCGACTTCCTAAATTTTTCCTTATGAGTTATGTTATCATAGCATCGGTGAGTTGCGGAATCTTTCGTCCAACGAAATCAGGGTGTTGTTTAAGAAACGAGATCGCATATTGCAACGTCGACGAAAAACGCAAACTGGCCAAAACAAATTTCTCGAGCCCCAGTGGAAAGTCAGTTATCGATTTCTCGATAACTCTTGATGAAATCATGTTATACGGATCGAAACTAATTGGCTGGATGAAATTCCCTGCACTCGCCGCTAATGAAAAGTTATTTTCCATTCATTTACATTGTTTTCAGCTGATCGGAGCATGCGCAACGGATGGCTGTGAAAGCACGCTACCTGTTGGCTCGGTGAAAACCATAAGGATTTTTGAAAATCTAACCCAAAGAACTAGGAATAATAAATATAACAAAGAATACAAGAATAATAAAATTTTACAGTATCGATGTATTTTGTATTATCAATAAAATTAATAAAATGGTTTAAAAAACTGATAATCTTCCCAAGACTTTTTATTATAAATCTCATGGAAAACAACATTTAATGTATTTTCTCAAACTGTTTCTTATGCGCATTAAATTATCGTGGTTGAGACCATTAGCAATTTCGTGATTATGACTGATTCTAAATTGACTACTATATAGCTATTTCATTCTCGGCCTAGTTGTTGGCTCTTGTTTTATTTCGAACGTTATTTACACACCTTGCTTAATATGCTTAATATTTATCCTACATTGCACGTTCAATCTACGTTGAAATAAATGTTGGAATATATATAGCTCTAATCTTTACTGGTTAATTATAAGTTGCCGAATAAATAATTTTTGAAACTCAATTAATTTCTATAAATACTTGTATAGTTGTGTGTATTTTCTACCAAATCAAAAATTTCTTCGTTGAATTCGGTCATAGTTTTGCACGAGACGCGTATATTAATGGCGTTATTATTTTCTAATGATTCATTTGAAAAATCTCACTTCATACTCACCGCAAAGTGCATAGATTCTTATTTTAGATGCGGTATTTAGATTGCAAAAATAAATTAAACTAAGCGAATCACTCGGTTTTCAATCGTATTCCATTTCTCAAAGGCTTAAGAATAGGAAGAAGTCTAGTAAAGAGTCTAGTCAATCCTTGAAACCCCCATGACGGAAATCAAAGTTGGGGCACAACACGATTTACGCCCTAGTTAGAGAAATAATCGATATACACTGGTAATGAATGGTAGTGACATGAATGGTGAATATGGAGTAAAGTCAAACAAGACCAACGTACCATAAGGTTTCACAAAGTTACGGATGCACCTTGGAAAGATGGAAATCAAAGGAGCGTATTGGCGTTCATAAGCAAGTGGCGCAATCGTCAGGTGTCCACCGTATGGCCGTGCTAAACCCAGCTTGGAGGAATCTGCATATTTCGTTTTATATATTTCGACATAATCACAATGGGCGCATACCTGCGCGCCCTCGACACACAGGTAGAAAATATCTCTCTTTTTTCTCCCGCAGCCGGCTGGGATCTCTCTGTCCCCCTCTTTCCTCCCTCCTCTCTTCCTCCCCCCCCTCTCTCTCTCTCTCTCTCTCTCTCTCTTTGTCTTCCTAAATATAACGAAAATGCAGTAATTAAATTTACGTTTAATTAACACTTACGATGAGAAGTGAAATTAATGCTGAAGCACATTATGGCGAGGAAAAAGTTTTAAAAAAAACCAGGAAGAAGCAGAAGAAAGAGAAGATTGAGCATGGGGTAAAAGTGCAAGAGGGAGGTAGGGGGAGAGAGAAACCGATCGCAGAGGGGTAGCGTAGCGCGCAGATGGTGGAAATCTCGGGAATAAAGCCGGAGCCCGTGTAGAAGGCGGGCCCACAATCGAGGGTCTTTCTCTCTCCTTTTTTTTTCTCTACCGAAGACGACGAAAGGGAGAGATAGGGAAGGTGGGTAGCACCTGGAGGTCGTAAGCCGGTGGTAGTGCCGGTGCCTTCTGGAGGTGGTGGTGGTTGCTGCTGCTCGACGATGCAACAGATGCCTGAATCCTCGTACCACATGCGCTACATCTCCCGGACGTGACTTCAGGTCGAGCCCCACGACGGGGCCCCGGTCTAAATTCTAAGTGAAAATCATTTCGCATCCTGATTTCCATAATTATGCAAATTGCAATAGGTAGCCGATATCCTCAAATTGACGCCTCAGTAATGACTTTTCCTTCCATACAATTTGTTTATAGTTTCACTAAGAATTAGTAACCATTAGTTTAATTGCACTTGCTGATTATCCAGTAAATTTCTTTATTCCGATTGAAAAAAATATGAATAAAAGTAGATTTTATTATAAATGTTTGAGTTACATTCGATGGGAGGGTACTGCACTCGGAACATTCGAACTCGTTGGTATGATTAAAGATCGTTATCGAGTAAAAATTTTTTGAGAGATTCTTCGAAAATCGGTGGGAACGGAAGCTCGATCGAAAAGGGTTGAGGCGCCGCGCTAGCGAGAGTCAGTCGCGGAACGCGTGATCCGCCGGCTGCGTACCCCTCTAGCTCTTTCTCATTCGTTATCTCACTCTCTCGCTCTTGCAAGATAAAAGCCGGCAATCTGTCGTGCTGCTCCGATCCCTTCTGAATCTCATAAGAAACCTACCGTAAATCTTCCTGAGAATCCCCTTTGGATGCGATGAAGGAATTCATTTTATCGAATAAATTACGCGGTTAAATTCGGTATTTAATATCACCGCGTGACCTGAGATAATATAAAGACTCACGATAGAATCCGAAATTTGCTGCATCAATTTGTGAACAGTTATCTGTCGTGTCACATCGACTAATTATTTAGCCAGTGTGAACCATATATATACTAGTTAATTATTATTATAAGAAACGATTCAAGAATTAATACTATTTCTGATTGCTTCGTTGATAAAATACACTTAGGTTTATACCGGGTAAAAAACAAATCACTTCCAACTTTTATTGTTAATACGTAGAATTATAAAATTATTGTATTTTTTATAGCCGAATTCGTTTTTTAATAGACGGAAAAGTAGCATATAGTAATTTTTCACAGAGAGAAGTACAGAATGAAAGAGAGATTCCAACGTTGATTTTCATAATTGAAAACTCAAATTTTTCAAGTGAATATAAACATTAAATTTTGAATCTCAAAAACGAATCTATAAGACGTCTGGCTCAACATGACGAAGTGAAAAGATATAGGTGGAGGGCTAGAGACAGCTGTTAGGCATTCCTAAGCCGTGGAGTATGTCATGAATCACAGCCATATTTCGTTTTTTTCTTTTCACTTCCACGGATTTCGCTGTGAGCTGTGTGAGCCTACGATTCTAGACAGTTTCGTAACAAAATATTCGTCACTAGAAATAAAAATTAAGTGAGTCATATCTTTCGTCGCGATGATCAGTGGCCTGTCGAACCCACATAATGTTTACCAATATCGCACGATGTTGTCGCATCATTCGTGGCTTGTGTTTATTGTGCCGAGGATGAGTGGCAGGTGCAAACCGCGCGGGAATGAGCAAAATTGTATCTGACCGAGTTCATTACGCGCGGGAAAGTACGAAACCGAGACGAAGGAGGGCAACTCTCTGTAACTCTGTATTAATCCTTAAATGCATCTGGTGCGTGTGTTCGCCGTATAAGTTGTATGTCGTAAAGCTAACGTGGAACGAGCGATACTCGGCGCGTGCCAGGAAGATTAACGTACAATGCGAAGGTATTTCATACCGAGACTGATTTTTCTCCGCAATCGAACAATCCGAGATAATCGATTACGCCATCCGGCAGTTTATGGGGCTTCGATCCATGATTACTTTTGACTCGTGAAAGAATCAATCGTAGGCTCAAAAAAATTACCCCGTATTTTACGCGATCGAAATTTTTTTTGCGATATATGCTCTTTTTTCGCTCTCCCGCCTCACTTCGCTTACCCCCGTTTCATGGCTCGGAGTTTTTTTTTTCTCCAGAAAGGGAAGCCGATAGTCAGGGTCGTTTCCGCGCCAAGGGCCAACAGCTGCGGAAGTCTTCGACGGGGGTTTCTCCGGGATTCAAAGGAAATGAAAAAAAAAAAAACGTATACCTCGGCATGGATAAACAGGCGAGGCCAGAGATTACAATGAGAAATCAGGCACAAAATAAGAAGATTATGAAGTCAGTGAGATATCGGCTTCTATCATTTTTGCAATTGTATCAACCATTTTTTATATCTGTTCAGTTTGAGATAAAGTAACATTTCAAATGATATCCATGGCTTAACGATACTTTCAGGTATTATTTTAACAGATTTTCCAATTACGAAAAATCATTCCTAAATGATGGAACTACAATTTAATTTATCAGAAAATAATCATATAATGATAAGAATCAATTGGCATAATGGTTATCGGCTATTATATTCAAATATATAGAAATAATAAAAAAATTCCTTTATCATATCACAATTTGTCAATGAATTTATAAAATGATAACAAATATTAACGAAATAGTAGGGTGGATCTCCTTTTTAGTGTAGATTGAATGTGGTACTTGTTATTTGAATATATGAGATACCTTGACATAAATAACAATTAAGACTCGAATATATAAATGATATTTGCAATGCTATTACTAAAATGAACTAAAAATTACAATAATGTCGATCGAAGACACCGACCTTGATCTAACGAACTGAGATCGCTTCTGAAATTAAAAAGGGCAGTAACGAACTCGGCAGGTGCCACCGTAATTCAGTCTCTTCGAGAGTACTCGTCATTTTTGTATCCTCGTTCGACAGTATTCCACAGAAAATTAAATTCACGCAAGTGCTGGAACGCTTATGTGTCTATAACGCAACACGTGGAACACTCACTACACGTACAAATTCGAAAGTTGTTTCTGAATTTCGTTTCGTCTTGAGTTAACGTGCGAAGAAATATATAGTATACTATGTTTATGGGTAAATCGTGCGTAAGAACACACCCGGCGCTGACCCCGTCTGCAGGTACGAGCATTCATTTACGGAAGGATAAGTACTCCGTACAAAAGCTTGTTTGGGTTGCTAGTGCGCCAGATGCCGGCCATCCACTGTCGGAGATTCTTGGGGCTTTGTGCAGCTTTCACCGTTTCGAGATTAACAATCCCCTCCAGCCTCGCTGGGATTTACGAGGAAAATATATCGTCATTCGTCATCGACACCTGCGCACCTATGCTATATCGCGATCGGTAACCCGAAATTCTCGATAAAATTCGCTTAGCTGCAATTCACGACTTGTGGTCGCGCGCGTTTCCCGTCGTACGAGCGATTGAAGGAAGAGAGAGAGAGAGAGAGAGAGACCGATTGAACCACCTGCAGAGGCGACTCAACGATGCGAGGAAAGAAGGGGGGGGGGGTGAAGTGCGAGTACGGAGCGCTGGTGAGAGAGTAAGGAGAGAAAGGGGAAGGAGCATGCGCGCGTGCCTTCATCAAAGACTCGTTTAAGGAGAGCACAATGGAGCCCTCCGTCACGATGGATTTGAGATCGCGCGAGGTCGTCTTAATGCGGACGCGAGGAGTGGGAAGAGATCGCGGAAAAGGTCTCTCGCGTAGCATCTGTGAAAACTGAAAAATCGAGAATGAAAATCGGGGTAGGGATGGTTTCTTCGGAGCTGCTGTAACGCGGGTACGGACGGCAGAAGAAAAGCCTCGGAGAATAAGGAGAGGTATAAGAAAAATTCTGTGCCCGGTGGGGGGATTTGAGAAGACACGAAATAAGAAACTGGGTAAGCTGTATGATCGGGGCTACGTGGCTGTTCGAGTCGGTGGTTCTCGGGCTCTCTTGTGCTCTTGGGAAGCAAACGGCAGATGTTCGGACTCGGCGCGTGCCCGCTGCCACTTGGCTGCGAACAAGACGAACCATCTGCCCCTTCTCGTCTTGCCTCATTTCTTACGCCTCCTCCTCGCGCACTTCTCTATCCTATATCTCTCTCCTATTTTCCTCTCTTCTCGTTTCTCTCTCTCTCTCTCTCTCTCTCTCCCACTATTTCCAAAAACACACCACCTTTCGCTTGCTCGATGTCTTCGCTCGTGCCGCACTGATACGAACACTCTCGGTGCCCATTGTACTCGTTATCCGAAGTTTGCGGAACACATGCGTGTCTACTTATCGCGACTTTGCAAATGAAGAGACCACAAAATTCCTTATCCGAACCTAACGATAAAAGAAGAATAACAAGATTTATCGATGTAAGAATATAGGATGCAACCGAGCACGAGTAAATCGGAGTCCACTCGAGCACAGGGCCGAGAAGCCTTACTCGCGCGTTTATCCATACGCGCGCAAAATCACGAGCTTACGTACCTACATTATGACGCGGACGTAATTGAACACCGCGCTTAAAAGTCGTCGCAGGATCGCGTCTACTTGGTGGTAAACCGCGTGTAAAAATACAACGCTCGTTTTTCACCGACCGAGACTTCCTCTATCGATTTTCGAAATTTTCGATAGATTCATTTCCGTAAGTGCTTCTGCCTGCCAAATTGTTCATTCTTGCGATTCTACAAAACAAAAAAAATAAAGGTTGCGTCTTCGTTAAATTTTGTTAAAAATAAAATCTTGATGGATTACTGTGAAAAATAATAACTACTCCGTTGTTATAGTAAAGAATTTTGAAGGCATGCCATTTACTTATCTATAAATAAATAACAAATTTCAACTTGTCACATGTTGGTCAAAACTTTTATCGTCCGTCAGCCTTTGAAGTAAAGGAAAATTCGATTGAATTTAATATATTTCATCCAAAAATGAAATTCAAGCTAAAATATACCAATCTATTTTTTTTTTGTACGTGAGTCTCCTCTAACGGAGTCAGTTTAGTTCGTCTTAGGAAAAATACGATAGTGGCGAATATGGAATTAAGTGGTATAAAAAGTCCGATACTCAATCGAAGATGAGAGAAAATCGTGCAAATATGAAACACGTGTCTATTCGGTGATAAAAATTAAATGACAGACAAAGGCACGTGCTGTCACAAAGGGTCACGTGTCGAGAGCACGACCCCTCTCATATCACCTGCAGAGTATGCACCCTCGATGTAACTAACGATGTAATTTCCCTATAAAAATTTGCTCTTATTTGCAAACTATTCTTACTGATTGTGAGTGAAATTTTAGCGGGGATGAGATATGAATTCGAGTGTGAGATTGTTCACTCGGCAATTGTCGAATATGAATGAACGGCTCAAATTGCCCGTACAAGCGGCGCTGATTAAAACGATACTCCCTATCGCATTGATCGAACGCATCGCAATTGTCCCTTCTATATTATCTCATTTGACGGTCGCTCGTCAAGAGAGAGGACAGAAATTACACTCGATTCAATTTACCAATTATTCTTCGTTACTACTCGTGAAACGATCAAATTTCGACGAGAGTTTCGAAAGCCGCATGGCAACTGTAGGTGTAAATTTTTAATTCAATTCCGGTTGAAAATCACGACGAATTATATCACACGGGCGTATTGTGTTGTTACGATGCGATCAGCTGCGCATACTGACAGATTATCGGAGAATGGTCGATGAAAAGTTTTCCCTTGCTGAAGACAAATGACGCAATCATTCCGGTTTTCGATCCTACTTTACGAGAAAATCAGTGCAAAAGACTTTCTCTTGGAGACGATTACGAATAAATTCATACTTTAGCCATAAATATACCACTAATACGTCACTTTTTTTATAAATAAAAAAAAAAGATCAGGTAGAGTAAAGCTTGTTTCTTCATAACTTTTGTACGACCACTATTAAGACGAATGTAAAAGACGGAATGAAGGAGGAGGAATGTTCCACTGTTACAATAATTAGGATTAAAAAAAATGAACATTTATATTTCATAAATAAATTTATATTCATTGAAAACTATTGGAATATCAGTAGACTATTATAAAAATGTTTTTTTTACATATTCTTATTAAAACATAATTTTTCATTATCATAAAGTTTGTTCTACCAATCTTATTGGAATTTTGTACTCTAACAGATGTAAGATTGACTCGTACCATTACGCACGACTTTTTTTATCGCAATTTATTTCAAATGTAGGCAAGACGTAGATAAATGATCGAATATTGTACTTTTTTACATACGTTTCTGCTAAAAATTAAAATAAAATTTTTCCTTAATTCTTCGTTAAATCCCAAACCAATTCGAGATTCGATCGTAACAGAACATATCAAAGTATTATTGAGCGTAATCGAAACTCGGATTGGCAAATAAATTTCGCGGCGTATATCGCACTGAGCTCGCAAGATTCGTATTACGATTTTTCGAGAGCGCCGAGAGAGAGAGAAAGATAGAGGAAGAGAGAGAGAGAGAGAGAGAGAGAGAGAGAGAAGGAGAAAGAAGAAGTAAAAACAGGTGCTCGATAGGGATGCGCGGGACCCTCGGAAGAATTTTCGGCGCGAAGAACTGTCGTGATTGGCCCGGTGAGTATGGCAGCTGTGCGGAGTCACCAATTAAGTGTGCGTATAGTGTCGTAACAGGTGTCGCGTGATTATCGGTGAACAGCAGCGGGGCCCACGAGCGTACGCTCGAAAACGACCGAATTTCCGTTGGTGTGTAACCGGTGTGAGCTCTCGAGAAGTATTTTCTAGATAGGTCTAAGGACGTCGTCGGTCCGAGTCGGGACGTCTATGGCGGCGCGAGGCAGCGAGCGTGCTTCCTGCCGCTTGACCGGAAGTCGCGAGTCAGAGGCACGGCTCCTACGTAGGCGTTACGCTTCCTTACGCGTATCTACACCCAGCTCGTCGCCGTGTACTCTACCCCATGTACAATAAATACACATCCTTCATTCGAGAAGCTACTCTCTTCGTTTCCATGTACAGAAAAAATTTTCAATCGTATGTATATTAAACATTCTTCAATTCACACAAATATTTTTTGGCGTAAAACGAATATTTTGTAACAAATAAAACTTATTTCAAGTGAACGAACCTTATGATCTTGAAAACATTTGCTGTTTGCGAAAAATTGTTTTAATTTTAATTATATTTTGATCGAATATAAGTCACACAAGCTATTTTCGAAAAAAATTACCAATCCAATTTCACGTAATTCTAAAGCGATAAAAAAATTTATTAATTTTATTACACGCTTTTTCCCATATTTTCATATTTTAGTTAGTAGCAAATTTGACTATCTTGAAATCTCTATTTTATCGATTTAGATTAACAGCAAATCTGTAGTAATATATGCAAAGTATATCGTCCCCAAAAAATCAGTTTATTACTTTTAGTTCGAGTAGTTATATCGATAAAATAATTTATTTGATAACGTAATAAAAAACAATTTTTCAACTGAAATAAAATTCGTTAAATTCGGAGAAATCTTTTTTTCTCTACACTGAGAATGGTATATTTCTGTTTTGTATCGATCAAGCCCACTGTATAGCAATTAAGAAAAAATGATCGCTATCTACTATAAAGCCAAAGACGAAAGAAGAAAAGAGAGAGATATAGAAATTAAATGAAATACATATATAACGATAAAATTTCCTTTAGGTGTGTTCGTGACAAGTTATCGTAGCTACGTATCGGACGATTTCGGCGAAAGTTGAGTTACACGGCGCGTAACGAAATTTTTCGAGGAAGCGTCGTGTGCCGAGCCCGATTATTCGCTATCTTTCCTTTCGGCGCACGGTCTCCTCTTAACGACCCTCGTTACTATTCACTGACGTGGATGTAGAGCGAAGGGGAATGCCTTGAAAGTGGCTTCGACCGTACATCCGGATTGTATTAATGAGAAGTTCAACTCCCTTGGCCATAACGTAGCTCGATGCGTCACGTACAAAATTCTATTGAAGTTTTCGCGCGGTTCTTGATTTTTTTTTTCTCGAGCTAGCGAACAAATATGCGTCGTCTCGTGTACGCGACAGTCGTCGAACGTGAATTTTTCCGTCAAATTCCACGACAGGGGACAACTGTCGCGATCTCTCGAGGAGAAGGAATATTGGGAGGTAAGATGGATCAGGAGCGAAAATCGAGACTGAGAGAGTTTTGGAAGAAGCGCGGGCGCGTGTCTCGAAGGCACACGGCGCGTGCCACTGCCGGATAAGTATTGGATACCGCCAGATGTTGGCCCGATACGCCAGCTGCTGCTCCTTCGTTCCATATCGTCTTCTTCGCGCTCGCGCACATCCACGGAATTGTCATTTCGGCTAGGAGAAAACAGCCTACATCGAAAAAAACTTGCCAGCCCGATTTTTCTATGTCCATTGTTGAATTGAAATTCACCCTTATCGAATTCAGTTTAGTCAATTTCAACAATAGTGTAATACCGACACTGGAAAAATAAATTATGATTTTCAACAATATTTTGATCATTTTTACAAGTCGTAAAATGTTCACGAACCTATCAAATAAATAGTCGCAATGAATAATATGTATTATTTTGTAAAGTTATTATTGTTGTACTCATCAAATGAGTTCATTGACCCAACATATTGTTGTTGTTCCAAATTTGTAAATTCCAACAGAAATTGAGTATAATTTGTTTTATTATGAATGTTTGTGCATTGAGAATCTTTAATAAAATGAACCAAACAGACATTGCTGATTCTTAAAAATTTTGTTGCAACAGCAATGCAATGTTTTCTGCAGCGAATAACATTGTTGTTGTATTATAATCCATATCACATCAACTAAAAAAATGCCACTTACAACTTAGTCAACTCCTACTTTTTTCAGTGCAACTACAGACCGTACTTGCGATAGACATTCAAAAATTTAAGGATGTGAATTGTAATATACAAATTGTAACACAAATTTTTTTGATTGTACACCGCCCTTTTACGATTCCTTCGAAATCGTTTAATCCCGAAAAAAATATCCAAAGGAATATAACGATTGAATTGGAAAAATCGTAGCGGTGTGTCGGTTCTCACATGGTTTAAAAGGCGTAAAAACAAAAGGGAAAAGGCCAAAGAGTGGAGAGCAACGTGGATGGGAAAGGCGGCATCTGCCGGCGCGAAATAGGAGCTCGTGCTTGCTCGTGCGTGAGCTTCATCGTAAGAATGCAAGAGTGGCGTTAAAGAGGGAGAAAAGGGGCAGGAAAAGGTTGACCGAGCGTACAGGGAGCAAGTGGTCGAGGGGTTCGACTCGTGCGCTCTCGCGTATCTATATATACTGTATAATATACCCTTCCTGTCTGCTTGTGCAAAATGGGCCAGCTGCTCCTGATTTGAGCACGTGTTACCACCGTGCGCATATATTCAACCTCTGACACACTTTTCACCTAAACCCGCTCAAATTTTCTACCGTTTACGTATCGAAACGTCCTAGAAATTTCATCAAACTTATTACTACAGTTAAGGTGACGCGGACGTGGAACATGATCAAAATACACTCCCTCGAAGGAGAACACGTGCGCGCGGTAATTGTCCAGGCATGCATGTCTCCCTCGTGTAGCTCGTGCATACGAGTCCCATTGCTCCCTCTTGTTCCTCAACTCTACGCGTTGCGCGTAGTCTGCGCTTTTATACACAGAAGAATTCCTCTATCGTTTTTCTTAGCAAGAAATTAAGCTGAGAAAAATTGTAATTCATTATGAGATAGAAATACCCTACCGGTTTTGGAATAAAAATTTTAGAGTGCTTTTTAAAAACAGCAAATTGCCATGAAATATAATTAATAATTACTTTATATAACTACAAGGATATAGAGAGTTTGGATTTAAAAATAGATTCTCAGTAAAATAAAATAAGCATCACACCCATTTTCATCTATCCGATAGTCAATTCATGTAATTGTTAGATGTGATTTATTATTTCATCTTTTTGTTTTATTTAAAACCAAAATAAGATTATTGCCTGAAAATAATTCTCGTTAACTTACTACGGTAATAATGGCTTTTTATATTATTAAAAGATTAAGATAAAATGTGAACTATCCTCAAATGACCCAGTGTACTCAAAAATAATTTCGTTGAGTGTAATATTTCTTGTTGCATAATTCCTCTATTTTCGTTACGTTTCTTTCTTTCAATTTAGAAAGTACAAAGCCCAGCGTACCTAATTTCGTGGTTTACGTTCACCAGAAATGCGGATATGGGAAGTATATAAAATTCATACATTTTAATCAACTGATTTCTAATCGTCACGCTTTTAATTTATCATCCATAAGCCGTTGTCTCGTATGTGTTTTCTATTCTTACGATCAGATACGAACTTTTTCCTCGCTCGAGCGCGTCGTCCAAAAATTCAAGCACAAATATTTAGCAAATGGTTCAGCTTAGATTTGAGAGGAGCAGATATGTAAAATTGTGAAAAGATTCGATCGATTAGCTCCTTCGTCCTTCGCAACTATAGGTTCTCTCTGTTACGCGCGGTTCCACCCGGTTCCGCACAGTTCTACTGTGTGTGCTATTTTTCTTACTCTCATTCCATCTCACGTGGGCTATCTCGTTTATCCGCCAATTATAACACATGCTTATTGCCGTGGAATAAGTGTCGCATTATGAGTTTTGCAACACAGCGATCCTAAGCCTACCGTGCGAGTCTGAAAACACGTAGGAGCCGAAAAAACTTTTATACAAGAACATTCAATACTAATTCAATACTGTGCTTATAAAATATCGATCAATGTTTCATTTTATGTTTCACGAATTCGGTTATTTGAGATGCTATCGTGGTCAATAGGTATCAAATACTACGAAAAATAATATTACATCAAATTAATTTTTGAATCACGATATGAATAATCTCGTAAAAAAATCAAATATGGCTAGAAGATTAAAATAAATTAGGAAGATGATTACAAATATATTAGAATACATATAAATATAAATATGAAAGAAATAATAACAATAAATTTCTACGAATAGTAACATATAAATTTTACGAAAAGCTTAAAATATAAAACACAAATATTAAGACCCAAATTTTTTAAAACCCATAACTATAATTTTTATATAATGAAAAATCTGAATATCTGACATTGCTTTCGTAACAAAATAACTAAACTCTATTTAAAATCTCAGCCACATCCTAGTTTAATTAACGAAAAATGAGAGAGGCAACAGTTTTCGATGCGAGATAAAAAATCTTAATACACTTATACGGATGAGCATAGAAGGTGCATTCATATACGCGAACAGGGCAGGTGCGTCACGATGTTTCGGCTTGTTCCTTCTTTTACTCTCATGGTGCGTTTCTCTGAACGATCGGTCACGCGTGATCGTGGAGCTCGAGTAGCCACTTTTTTCTCATCTGCTCCTGCGTACGGCGTACGTAAGCGTGTACGTCGATTCGAAATATCCACCAAAAGTGGTTTTCATTGCACGCCACTTCGGATTCGACCTTCGCTGTATCAAAAATTTCTAAAATGCGGGTACCGCGCGATAGATATCCGGCTTGTGCGTATGCAAATAATATATTCCGTTTGCATGTATCGAATAATATACACGAGAAATATCTCCTTCTCTTACCGACCTTCGTACAGAAAAGATAAAAACTGTGAGGCATGTGCGAGGCAGGTGTGCAATATAATTGTCTAGGCCAATGGCGCATAGATAAACCTCGTCTAGGATTTCATTCGTTCGTTCGTTACTATTCGATCCGTTCATGGCATTTCGCGAGGGCGATTTACATATTTCAACGACTCTGGGTAATACCCAGAGAGTCTCTGGGTATTATTATGTTGAAATTAGTTTTTGTTTGATAAAGTTGTACGAATAAAAGCGATGGTGTTAACAAATTAAAAATTACGTATTTGTACGAATTATAAATTCTGTGAAAGTTAAAAATTTAAAAAGAGATGGGAATTCTGGATTACGTACCCGAAAGCTCTTACATATGCCTTCATCGTTATTTGTATCGATAAGTGCGAGTACTTTGCACGGATACTTTAAAATTCGATATTCTTGATGTTGTGGAGAGCATCATACGTCGATTAACTAATAATAGGCGGAATTATCCCATATACATGCTTTATTAAATTTTAATTATTCTTTTAGTTTAATTAATATATCTACCTAATTAATTATACTTAAATTTAATTTACAAAACATCCATTTCAGATAAATAAGATCATTTTAGTCGATTTACTTAAATTCTATACAGTAATCTATGTATAATTGTGTATTCATAACGGAATAACGAGAAGCTTCCGAAAAGTCAAAGAGAATGAGCGTGAGTCACGGATATTATGGGCCGTTCGTCGATTTATTGCTAATATAAATACCATCTTCAGATGGATTGAACTCACGTATTGACGTTTCCTAAAGCGCACGTAAGAGAAAAAATACTAACCGACCATGCTTATCGATGAAACGATACTACCACAACAATAAACGCGAACAGAAAATCGATCTCTGCAATCGCGCCAATATTAAAGTCTGTGTATGAATGTTATATATTTTCATATATACCATAAATTACCAGTTCTTCGATTAAAATAAAGCGAAAAATGATCCCGAGTAGCATCCTTACTATGATTGTGAATAATAGTAAGTACTTTTCTTCGTGTCAATAGCTAATCATTAAAATACATTAAAAATTGACAGCCGATAGATAAATAAACTTTACGTATTTGCCGCTATCGTATAATATCGATGTTGAACATTCGAGTCGGTAATAAGTATGAACCGGAAATGTAAGAAATTTCGACGACTAGGACGACCCTTTCTGATATGGCTGTGGCTGTTGCGTATAAAAACCGAAAGGTCTTGTCTCCGAAGTCGATGCGTGTTCACCGGACGATGAGGAAGGTATCGAAGCGATTGACGAGGTCGATGATAAGGTTGCAGAGGACTGCGACTGAGACTGTGACTTCTTATGGGAAACATTCGATATCGTCTGGTGAGAACGCAACGGAACCGGAAGGGGCCGCTGAACCTTTCTACTGTGGTGATGACCCACGGGTGTTCGGTATCCCTGATGTCCAGGCCCGGTTGGTCTTAAGCGTGGCCTCCCTGGGCCACGACGTATAGCCCCTGTTCCTCTACCAGGTAGCGGGCCTAATGATCCCATCGGACCGAGTGGCCCCACCGTACTCGGACCGTCGCCGTCAGCTGGTCCAGAACCTCCTTGGGTACCTGTAACACGATACATTCGTCTATTTTGTAATTCGCTAGTTATGGAAGTTTATTAATTTCTCACGTTCTCCGAAGCTACCTTCAAATTGTATAAACGCTAAGCCACGATTGTCACCGTAGCTATTTCTCTCGATCGATATGTAAAGTTCGGGAAAAGAGGAAAAAATATAACATCGGAGATGAGGGCAGGCTCGAATCGTAGAGACGACACGGTGCGGTACGGCACGGTATGGTACCGCACGAATCAACGACTATCGCCTTTTCACACATACACGCAATTTTCTTATCGTGCACTTTAACGTTCCGAGTATAGATATGTTTCTTTCCTACCAACACGAAGGTTGAATCATGCGATTGCCACGATTCGAATGGCTAGCGAGTATACCATTCCAGAATCGCAGAAGGTAATATATTAATCGCGAAATATGTATTTATAAGCAGCAAAACGACGAGCAAACCAAAATTATCAATTGTTATAATTTCATTCGTTATAGCATGGAAAAAATGCATTTGCGGAGATATTGATAACTAAATGAACAATTAAAGCTCTCAATGGTTGAGGAGCGCGAAACGATGAAGAGGGGGGCGAAGAGATGAAGAGAAGAAATAAAAAGGTGTGACAGAGAGAGCGTGGGAGAAATGGGAAGAGAAGACGGCAGGCTTCGAGTTCCAAAAACCTAAGAAGAGCATTGATCGCAGCTGTCGTCTTCGCTTTGCACCTGCTATTGTCCACTCGATCGGCCGTCGTATCGTACGTGCATGTGCGAGAATAACAGAGAGAGGGGAAGAGAGAGAGAGAGAGAGAGAGAGAGAGAGAGAGAGAGAGAGAGAGAGAGAAAGTGAGAGAGACCTTTCTCATCGTACACATACATGTCGCACGTGCATTCATATCACCGATCAATTTCGATTTATCTTTACTTAATACGAGTCTTTTAACCTTTAGAAAACGGAGCTGGTTCCCTACATGCTACTAAATAAAACTGATTATTTGAAGAAAATTTGTGATATAGTTTATCCATATATGTATACATACTTAACTCATTCAAATTTAATCACTTTCCTTTCTTGGATTTAACTATCTTTATCATACCGATGTAACCATCGGATGCGATTTTTTTTCGGCTATAATTGAGAAAAATTCATTTTTTTTAACTAGTTGAATTTTAAAGAGTAAAACTTTTCGCAAAGAAATCAAAAATAGTGAGAGAATTGAAGATATGAATGAAATAGTGAAAGATTGAGAACAAAAAAGAAACCCAAAAAATAAGACAACGTTGATAAAATTTAATAACTGCAATTATTGACAGATTAGGCTGAAATTCAAATACCGAGATCAAATTTCACAAGAATTACTTTTTATATTCATAATCAGACCCAAATTAAGACTAATCCGAAATGAAATTTGAAAAAAATTAAAATCATAGTGGTTGCATAGGGTAAACTCAGCAAACGCGCCCCACTCTCAAAATTTATAGAACAATTGAACGCTAATTTTGTCGGAATTTGTCAGTCACGTAAGTATTTGTAAATACAAATAAAGCATCGGCTGTATTTTATTTCAGTAAGAAAGAAGGAGGCATAAGAAAAAGTTTGTACGACACCGTAGATCTTATGTATAAATATTTATAATTAAAAATATTTACGAATATTTTGTATAATCACTATCTAATCAGTCTTAATTAAATGTCAGCTTCTCAGAATTTGCCATGACAACAATTAGGTATGTTTAATTTATACTAATATGAATCATTAATACTATGTGGAACACAACACAAAATTGTGGCTTATGTGCTCCATGTTTAATTTCTTATACATTACTATCTATATTTAAAGGTTCCTCAAATACTCATTATATTTCGCGTAATAAAATAAATTGTAGCAGATCTGAAAAAAGTAGATGGATAAAAATGTGAAAAGAGGAGTGGAAGATATGAAAACGAATGAAATGAGAGTTGATAAAGCGAGTAAAGCTAAAGATAGAGTAACGCATTCTGAAGGATTAAAACCCAAGCAGAATATTAGTGCAATGAACGAATTAAAATTACATTAAGCATATCAAACTAGATATCCTAAATTTTTTATCACCACTATTAAAAATTATATAAATGTTTATCGAAAATATAATATATATCTTATATACATATGTATATATATATATACATTTTTTTCTAAGTTAAAAATTTTGCTACAGTAAATAATAACAAAAATAAAAACTACAACGCTTGAGTCATTAGATATTCTATAGCGGGCGTTGTTCTACGTCTTTAAAAATGCCAAATGCCACCCTTCGCACTTGCATCCACATGTGTTCACACGGGAATTTGGCTCAGTCGTATCTATAGATACTCGCTTAACGCTCCGTACAAATCTCATGGGAACCCAGCCAAGTGCAGCAAGAAGGGTGCTGAATGTTGTGTATGCGAAAGAGTCAGCGAGGATTAACGTTATTGATTCGAGAGGGCTCAGTGAAAAGTCATTTTCGTTGAATTGCCTTGGTAAAGCCGGGAATTTATTTTCCGCCCCTATCATCTTCCGTCATCCGTGACGAATGTTAGACCATCGATTAATTCTCACCGAATGATTTTGTTTGATCCCGCGATAAACAATTTCAAATAGCTGTATTTCTTTCAAAGTAGCCTGAGATTGATAAATTTAATATTAATATTAATAAATACTACCAACAGAAAATTAAATAATTAAAATATTTTTCGGTTCCTTAGTGTAAAAAAGCAGGAAACATTGAGCAAGGATTCTTGCAAATAGAATTTGATTTTTCTTTACCCGAATGTTGAGCGTGATCATTTGATTGTGGTGTTCTTGTTGGAGAGCTTGAAGAAGACGATTGACCTTCAGGCATTCCCAAATTATTTGATTGCATTTGCGAATGTAGAAGTCCTCTCCCTTTACCACCAATTGAGCCACCTCTTCGAGATCCACGTGGTCTACCACGCTTACTAGTACCTCGAACAACTGGCCGCATTCGTACACCTGAGGTTGCACCAAACGAAAAATGATGACTTAATCGAGAAACTTTGGGCGATTCGTTGAATTGCGATCCCCGTGCGTGTCTATTGTCAAAGTTACTTGAAACAGGACCATCTACGTCAACCACCAAACCCTCATTACTAGTTTCATCCTAAACGACAATTACAGAATATGAGTTACATAATTTTTTGTTAAGACCTAATTTTTGAATTTACATACCTCTGACTTCACAGGACTGTTTATTAACGGATAATCATCCATACCATCAATTTCTGACTGTTGATTATGAATATTTTGAGTAAGAGTAAATGACTTATTGTCTCCAGAAAATGAGAGTAAACCATCATCCATTTTATCATCGTCGAAATCAGAAATGCAAGGTTTCTTCGCATCATTCTATAAAATATTACCAATTATATCAATACATGAAATATCTTAGAAAAAAACTTAAAAATTTACATATTGAAAGAAAATGTAGTTATATGATAATTAGTACATCTTGAATGAATTTGTTAAACTAACCTTGGCCGGAGTGCCAGACAATTTTCTTTTTCTATCCTTATCCTTGTGGTGTAAGTTTAAATCGAATTGAGCTTCCTCCATGTGCTGTTTTCTCTCTGCACTTCTTTGGCTATCTACATTGTACATTGAAAAATAACAACTTTAATCATTCAAGTATCATATTAAAATCGAGTACGATGGAAACAATCGTTTTCCAGCTTACACTTGGCTTCAATTTCTTCATCGTCAAGTAGAAGCGATACAACTTCCTTTGGTTTCAATGTATCTGGTTTGAAGTTACCACCACTTATAACCATTCGTTGAATCTGCGAAAGTTAACCATTATAATCAGATTAAAATTAAAAGTTAAGATTACATTTTTCTCTGATATGAGTATTAGAAACAAGCACTACATATATACCTCGCTTTTTTCTCTAGCCCGTTGTAAAATTCGTTCTTCAATAGTTCCCTTACAGATTAATCTATAAACTGTAACTTGTTTCGTTTGACCTAGTCTGTGAGCACGATCCATGGCTTGTTGATCTACAGTTGGATTCCAATCACTATCATAGAAAATAACCTGAAATACAATACATTAAAAGAATATAAATAATAAGTACTGTTTAAAAACAATTGATATTAATACTAACAGTATCGGCGGCGGTGAGATTGATTCCTAAACCCCCAGCTCGTGTACTTAGCAAAAATACGAAAATATCCGTTCTGTAAAAGAGAAAAATTATAATTTAAAACAATTATGTGAAAAAGTACTATTGATAAATAATTAATTACCGTTTCTGAAAATCTGCAACCATATCCCGACGATCTGAAATTTTTGATGAACCATCCAATCGCATGAAAGTATGTTTCCTATGATACATGTACTCCTAAAGAATACATAAAACAGTATTTAATTAAAGCAGTTAGATTACTGGTTATTATATGAAGAATTAAATGTAATTTCTACCTCTAAAAGATCAATCATTTTAGTCATTTGAGAATAAATTAGAACACGATGCCCTTGTTCTTTGAGCCGTTTAAGTAAACTATCTAATACCGATAGCTTTCCAGCATCAGTAACCAAGGTTTGCTTATCTATAACGAATATGAATTTATAATATTTTAAAATATATTTTAGATGACTAAAGAATTCTTAATGAATTTATTATTTTACTTCATTTAAAATAAATACCTGGAACTATAATATGTGACCAGCCATTAATAGGAGAACAAGCAGATAATCCTCCCAATGGTTCGTATGAAAAACATGAACTTGCTCGTCTAAAAGAAGTAAGTGAATTTTCTTTTCGCAGTGAATTTGAAAGCGTTCGTTCACAACCAAGCCACATTACTCTCTGGCCAAATATTCCACCACAATCTTCGTGTCTTCTCCATGCGCACGCTGCTGAACTGTTATTTACATATAATTTTCGTGGACTTGCATGAACCTATAAGAATTTGATTTAAATTTTGAAATATTGAATTTGAACGATTTTTTCGAAGTTTATTACCTTAGGGTTATTATCACAAACAAAAGCGGGAATGATAGTTTGTTGACAATATCGGATCATCGGCGGTCTCGGATTATGAGGGTGTTCTGGTAGTAACGACAATTTCGAGTCATCTCCTAAATCTATTTTCGCTCCAGGTAGCACTTTCTAGAATTTTGCAATGAAAAATTCCAATAATGGATAAACATACAAATGAATAAAACGGAAAACTCACTCTGATCAATTGATTTTCGATCGAATTTTTGCTATTTCGCAATATTCTATGAGCGACCGTTTCCGGCATTGAATGTATTGTATGGGTTGTATGAGTATATATTGCTTCTCCTTCGATAATTCGCTTCGTGAATATCAAGTCCTCAAACACTGCTGATACATTAGTGAATATTGATGGGATTATAAATTTATAATTAGTTGGTATGTTCCTTTCAGAATCAAAACTCCAATCATCCCAGTAGCAAGCTAGTTTTGATTTCTTTTCTACGACTGTTGCATGACATAATCTGCAAAGAAATAAAATTAAATAAATTTTATCAATTTTTCAATGATGATACATATTATATTGTTTTTTATACCTAAATAAAATTCCAGCAATAAATATTTGATTTAACTCCATTGGAGATAAGTTAATAAACCTAAGAAATGAAAAAAGGTTCTGATACGAATATTCATTTTCGCAATGTAGAACACGATGTACATATTCTGCACTGAAGATAAATAATTTATTGAATAATAAGTGATCTTTGGAAGGTATAGCAAGATGCAAAAGTCCATCAATATATAATAATGCAGGCATTTCATAACTCTCTGTAGTCATGAAAAAGGGAGACTTAGCATCTCGACGTTCAAATAATTCAGGATGATTACAAACCTAATAATGCAAAATTGAATCAATTATGAAAATACGATACATCTATTGCATTTAATTTCATACCTTCCGAAATTGCATGACTAGATTCATCAAATTGGAAGTAAAATTCTTATCATTATGCGCAGTATCTCCTCCACCAACTGTGTAGTGAAGTAAATCTTCTATTCTAATTTTCTTTTTTAGAGCTGTAATATTATAAATTAATTATTAATATGAATTATGTGTTATGTTCTGAAATCAATACATAGATGAATACATTATATTTTCACCTGAGTATAATAACTTCTGACGTGTCGTTAGTGGACAGTAAACCATTACTTCGATTTTATCAGACAATTCGTTTTCGACGTCCTTTTTAATCCTCCTGAGCATGAAAGGTTTCAATATCATGTGTAATCTTGACAGATGCTCTGTTATAAAAATAATGATCCATATTATTCATTTAATAAAATTGAATCAAATAATAACATAATATTTTAAAGTGACACTTACTTTCATCTATACCAGTTTTATTTTCCGCATGACTCTCTATATCTTTTGAAAACCATTCATTGAATTCATCATGCGAATCAAATAAAGTAGGCATTATGAAATGCAATAACGCCCACAATTCTGCCATACTATTTTGTATTGGAGTGCCACTAAGCAATAATCTATTACGGCAACTAAATCCTAGCAAGAGTTTCCATCTCATACTATAACAAAATACGGAATATTTATACATCTCCCGTACCAAATTAAAAATGTCAAATTAATGGCCATTATCGTATTATAATTACATACCTGCTAGTACTTTTTATTGCTTGAGCTTCATCTAATATCATATACTGCCATTTTATCCTGTTAAAATACTTATAATCGGTTATTACCAATTGGTAACTTGTTATAACTACATGAAATGATGCTTCTTTTGTATGTAAATCTTTAGTGTCCCAGAATTGTCTTAAAATTTTCCTTTCTTGTGGATTACCCCAATATGGAACTACTTTGAAAACCGGCACGAATCGGGCCATTTCTTGTTGCCAGTTATGTAAAGTTGACGCAGGAGATATAATAAGAAATGGTCCCCAAACGGCTAGATAATTAAAAAATTTGAAAGCAACCATTATATTCTTTTCTCTAAATAATTGTGAAGATACAGACTTATAGACTTACAATATCTCTCAGCAACGTGACAAAGAAATGCTATAGACTGTACAGTTTTACCTAAACCCATTTCGTCAGCTAATATACCGCTAATACCCTGAATTTAGATTATTTTGTTTCGTTACAACTTATACAATAATTATATCAGCTTGATTTTTATAATATACAAACCTGGTCATATAAATTAGCTAACCAATTCATCCCTTTCAATTGATAGCCTTTGAGGTTTCCTTTGAAAATTGATGGCTGAGGATGTTCTAAATTTTCTGGAGTTTCGCTAAGACGCAATTCCTGGGTAGTTGCAGTAGTATCAAACTGCCTTGTTCTTGCTCTTTCATTATCAAATGCTTCTGTTGCATTTTTCTTTGCTTTTTGTTTCATAGCTTCGCTAAATTAAAAATATTTAAATCATTAATTCTTGAAAAAAGAAAACATCAAAAAAATTTGTTAATAAATACCTATCATAGTCATCAATGCCAATCAGTCTGGGATTTTTATCTTCATCCAGCTGATTCAAAATTCTCAACTGCTCTTCTGGTGATGCTTTACCTAATTTACGTGACATAAAATGAGCATATAACTCAGTTTGCGTTATAAGGAAATTTAATTTCCGTTGCTGCCTTTTAGCCTAACAAAAAAATGGAAACATGATTAAAGAAGGTAAATCAGAATGTTGTTTGGAATTGAGGATATTCAATAATGAATACCTCTATTAACTCTACATCCATTTTTCGTTGCTCTTCAGCTTCTTTCTCTAATCTTCGTCTAGTTTCACGTTCAACACGATCATAACGTTTCCAATACGATTGCATTTCTCTAGTTAATCTTTTTGCTCTCCATATTGTTTCTTTCATATTTTTCTGAGACTGTAAACACAAATATATATTTTATAATAAATGAAAACAACATTATTTTAATTTTTTTCACAAACCTGCATTGCTTTTTGTCTCCAATATTTCATACAGTGTTGTGCTACTTTTTTGCAACTGATAAGCATTTCTTTATGATTGTTAGTTTTAGCTCTTTGAATTTTACCAAGTTCTTTCTTAGACATCATAACCCAAATTTTCCTCCTTCTTATAGCCATGACTTCTGGACTTTTATTATTATGCTTTTTCCTTCCTCGTGGTCTAGGTTGATGACGTATCAATGCGTCTAATTCAGATTCATCTAATTCTTCTTCCTTAGGAAGTATCTTATTCCAATTTTCGCCCGGATAATCACTATCCTGTAAATATAATTAATTATGTGGTTCAATTTAATGTTAAAAGTAAGGTTTGTTGAAAATATAAAAAAATGAGCTAATTACATGATACTCTTCTGAAATTCTATGACGAATATTTTTTTCTTTTTTTATTTTCAGAATTTTTTTTTCAGGCTTCTTCTCTTTCTTCTTTTTAGTACCAACTATGAGTTTTTGGTGTTCCATAAATCTGTCATAACTTGATAAAAGCCCAGCGCTATAATACTGATATTGTATATTCTGAAAATTATAAATTATTATTTTCATTTCCATCACTTAACAAAATTGTGTCTACCTCTGGTTTTTGATAAAAACGGCCTTGATATTTTTTACGCAGAATATGAAATTTCAACATTTCTTGAAAATCTTCTTCTGTTATGGGACTATCTGTGTCAGAACCTGAGGCTGAGCTATCTGACGAATCACTTAATAAAATATCTTGTAACCATCTTCGTTCTTCTCCCACATTTGACATATTATACAAACGTAATTTATTAATTCTATCTTCTACAAAAAAAAATTATTAATTAGTGATTAAAAATGATTCAACACAAAATATGTGTACAAACCTTCTTTTCTTGAAAGTACATCATCTATACAATTATCTGAACCATTGGATGTTTCTGATGTTACAGATTTATTATCGTCACTGTAAATAAATTTGAACCACTTATTTCCATACACTATTCAATATTATTACTATATTAGCAATGTATATATAATTTACCTAGTAGGATCTTGAAACAAATCATTAATTTGTCGAAGAAACGGTTGGATATTCAGACTTCGTTCTAATCGTTGCAAATGCAATGGAGCAGCCATTTCATTTTCCAATTTCATTTTTTGTGTTCTATCGTTCATTTCTATTGAGTCATGAAAAGAATGCTAGAATATGAAATTGTTATTATAAGAATCATAAGTTTTATTAGTTCATCACACTTTATCAAATTAACAGTGATTTTCATATAAGTGTTTAAATATAAAATTGCATAAATGATACGATACTTTTTGTGTAATTTGATTTGTTTTTGTTAAATTTTGCCTTATTTATAAATTGCACTAAGTACACAGTACATTAATTATTGAATCTTAACAGTTTCACATTGTACAACAATTTTGTGAGTTACCAATTAATATATGATATTGCCTTGTAACAAACAGTAAGAACATGACTCTCTTGAGTTTATGATTAGAAATAATTCATGTATAAATTATATCTGATATGTTTATAATATGTAATACTATCATTTTTTAACGTGTGTTTATAATTTTATTATATAAGGAGAATGACAAGAACAAATCATGATGCAGCGGTTATAATCTCATGAAAAATTTGATGGATTCTGTTCACCTTCTGTTTGGTTAGAGGCGGCCACACTTATTTTATACGCGATGTAAGGTCAACAGTAAGAAAATCTATCCCTTTCTTTACATTGAATTGGGATAAATCGGTCGATGGGAAATACATAATAGAGAGAAGCCTAGACAACGCAGACATTTGGCGTGCCACAAAACCAGGGCAGGGATAGGGCATATTGTTGGCCACCATTTTTGTTTTCAGTAGGTGGCGCTGATTACGTTCAGAAGCGGCGACTCCCGATTAATGTGTGCAACTTCATTCGCATATCTGAGATGAATAAAAAATGATCCCAAATTTGATTAATTTTTTAATAAGTATTGAACATTTGATTTATATAATTTTTATGTTCCATGTAATTTTAAAAATATCTACCTTTTTGTGACTTATTATTAATTGGTTATAATTTCTTAAATATATTATTTTGTTTATCCATCTGTCATGAGTCTCATGAATATAAAAGAAATGGATAATATTCTAAATTGATCTGGTGTATTTGAAAATTCGAGAATTATTTCCTGTTCATCTGTATAGAAGATAAGTGAAAATATTATCATTGTATATCATTCAACTATGCAGCGACTGTTTTTTCAAAATTGAATTTCCCACCTTAACTGTTTAGTTTACTGTTAGTCTGGAACCCAAAGTCTTAGCGTTCAGTGTTTATTCACTTTTATCATGTTTATGAATTATAAATATCGAAAAAAGTAAATAATAATTTTTTTCATTGATTTATTCACAAAATTTAAAAGAAAATACTGCAATTTAATGAGTTATTAAATCTTTAGACGTATTGCCGCCATGCTGTCTTCTTTATTCTAGAAAGTACCGATAGCGGTAGATGATTAACTATGATATTTATTCATCAGATTGAGTTGATTCATAAATAGATATCATTAAATATAAACTGTAATTTTACACAAGTGTAAATATAATTTTCAATTACGTGAAGTACGAATAAAATTAATAATATATCAGTAAGCGGAAATGAATAGACACCTGGAGTCGAGACTATGTAAGCGGCAAACCTGAAATCAAACGTGTAGACCCCGTTTTGTTTCCGTTGTAAGCCATCTTGCGATAGACGCCGATCGTTAATTCTTCCAGCAATTTCAGTAAATTCAAGCTGTAACGAATTACATCTTTAATATAGAAAATAGTGAATTGTTTTCAGCAGCAGGTAAGATTTTCATTAAATATTTTCTATATAATAATTCCGGAATGAAATTATTAAACGGAAGCAAATTACTATATTGCAAATTTATACGAGCGTTACCCAAGTCGCGAGGTACCGCTATTGCTATTTTGTGCTATTAATCTTACCATGTTTCATTAATGGTGATAAAATTAATCGGTGCTATACTCTGATTTTGATCATTTAAATTGTATTTTGAAAAATATTGGGCTGGCTAATATATTTTGACGAAAATTAAAATTTTTTTCAAACTAGATTTATATTATTAATAAAATGTGGTTACGGTTAATACGCAGTTAGTGAACCATTGTTTATTGATGATTTTGCAGAAAATATGATTATATTATGTCATTTACGCTGTGAAATGACTAATTCGAATGAACAATCACTCATGGGTGTTCAGTAGTATAACTGATATTATTTACAATGAACAGTATTGAATTACTGATAATGTATAAAAGATAAGCCGCTTGCGATAGCTTACAAATATGATGACGTTAGATAATTATCGATGTTAATTGACCCAATATTCATAAATATTGATTGAATTTTACAGATTTTCGCAATATTATTATGATATTTAATCGTGTATGTTCATCGGTAAACTATTGAAATTTTACAGCCACTTTTTTATTGTTACAGTTAGACTTGTTTACTCCCATTAGACATGTTTGGTTCTGGGTTGCGGTTTACCGTTATTTTCTTGACGGTCGATCGATAACTAACCTCTTAATCCGTAACGGTATTATTTGTATGTAATTTTGATATATTGAATTACAATTAACCTGTGTTTATCTAATATTGATAGTACTTGTTATTCACTTAAGTTTGTTTACTACTTTGTGAAGGTAGGGAAAATTAAAGATTCTTCATTCATCTGGAAGATCGCTCCTATTTCAGAAAGAAATTCACTTTATTATCTGAATGATAACCAATGAAGGGATTTTGGATTTTCAATTATTTTATCATTTGAAACAAAAGTCAATTTTATGTTGTCATGTGAATGAGTGGCAGGCTTATAAAGATACCGGTATAGTAAGGTGTTTTTATATTTTCCTTTAAGAATGAGCACCCGAGTATTCGTTGGTGGATTAACTTACCGGGTGAGAGAGCGCGACCTTGAGAAGTTCTTCCGGAAATATGGTAGAATCAAGGAGGTCGCAATGAAGAATGGATTTGCCTTTGTGGTAAGTCTAATGTGGTTCAATTGTTTTTTTTACAGTATGGTAGGGACAAGGGTCTATGTCGGTGGGCTTCCATACGGCACCAGGGAAAGAGACATTGAGAGATTTTTCAGAGGCTACGGTCGTTTCCGTGATGTTCTCATCAAGAATGGTTATGGTTTTGTTGTAAGTACCTATTTTAAATTCAAATAGATTTACATTGTGAATCACTATTTATGATACTCGTATTGATATAATTTCTTATTCTTTGGCGTACTTTGGCAATTCCTTAAAATACTTTATTCTCAATTATGTCTATATAGAGTATCAAAATTGTGAAACACATTGTTATATTGTATAATTCCTACCAATATCTAAGTTTATTCAACCTACCTGAGTTCTATACATTGGTAAATGTAGCTACATAGATGAACAGTGTGCTGCTATCGTCGATATTTCTTCAAATTTGTAAGTTATATTTTGTCAAAACAAAAGTAATGCAAAAACTACAAAAATAATAATTATTAGTTGGTTCATCAACGATAATTAAAATCCATAAGTAATATTTATTTTACTTATTTGAAGTTTAGACATTTCAAATATAATTTTTATTTTTCCTGTCAAATTTGGCATTTGTAATTTCAACTTCAATATAGATTTTTTGCTGTTGGAAAAAAAATGAGTAAAAAGTTACTTTTTATTTAATTGTCATCCAAAATTTAAATTCATTCTGTATTGTTCATTATATGATTTGTCTAAACAAAAAACTACTATCAATACTACTATAATATGGTTAGGAAATTTTAAGTATTAAAATTCTACTGTGTACTAATTATTACAATTTGAAGTAAGAAAACTCATTTGTTTACATAAATGATTTGAATTTCATTGTTAAATCTTTTGGCTAAATGTTTATTCTCTATTTGTAGGAATTTGATGACTACAGAGATGCGGATGATGCTGTTTATGAACTTAATGGAAAAGAATTACTAGGCGAAAGGTAATGTAATTTTATCAGTAATGTTTAAACTATGCATTAAAAATCAATAAAACTAATTTTTTTATTTTTTTTATTTTATGTAACTAATTAATGAATTTCTTTCAAAGTTTATAATTAGTTTTATTTGAAATATAAAACTATTATTATATTTTTATTAATTCATGAGAAGCAATAACATTGAGTAATTTAGAAATGGAGCTTTGTAAGTTACTGAAGCATTATTATTTCAGTTGAATATTCAGTAGTTGAAATAGTGAAAAAATTTTGATGATTTTCTTTTAAATTACAAAAATGCAATAAATATGATTCCTGTGTTGTTTCCATTTTGCTTCATTACCTTCCAAAGTTTAATTTTTATACAAAAACATATTCATCATCGATTAGACATCATTATTGCGTTCAAAGCTGCAACAAACGGCGTCTGTCCTCCAAATTATGTATTGGGTTTATTTAAATTGAAAGTGCATCTTGTAAATCTGTGACATGCCGCCATTTTGAACTACTTCCATCAATTCCCCAATTAAATACCGGGCGAAATTATCCAATGTTTACTTATTGTAAACTACGGAAAATAATACTTTTCAGCCATTCAAGTAATGTATATTGCTTCTTTAATTACAAAGCAACTTATGAATCAACATTTTAAACTTGACGTTAAAAACAGCATATCCACATTTCAACAATATGTTCATTAACTTTTCTTTCTTTCTCGAATTCGATTTTCGAATTTTATGTTATATGTAATTTAAAAAAAATATATAATTTTCACTTTTTTCTCTTGCATTACATTGAGTAGATCAAAATATGTTCAGTAACGAAATATTGCTAATCTGTTTCATTCACAATTATTCTCATGGATGATATTCTTCATAAGTTGCATTGAAAAAAAGCAGCTAGAATGTAAAAGAAGAAAACAGCCAAAAGAAAAAAAATGATATATCCTAGACTGGATGATTTATACTGCGAAGGAAAATGGATGATATTTAATCGGATATCAAGAGATGGCTTGGAGGGAATGGAATTAAAAGAAAAGAAAGGATGGATTGAAGCGATTTTAGAGTAAGAATTAGTGGAGGACTTAGGCGGGGTTTTGTTGGGTGTGTTTCAGAGTGGCGGTGGAGATAGCACGGGGTGTTTCAGGGAGGCGAGGCGACCGTGGCTACGGACGCTCACGCTCCTGGAGAGACAAGTAAGCATATCCAATGATTCTTGTTACAGAATTACTGTAGAGAGGGCCCGGGGGACACCTAGGGGTAGTGACCAGTGGCGCTATGGTGACTCCCGTGGTGGTTATGGGGACTCGAGGCGATCTGCGTAAGACACGCTATCCTTTTTTTTTATTTTATCAGAGCGATCATTATTTCCTCCTCCCCTGCAGGCAGTCAATTTAGGATGTGCGTAATCGGGTGTTACTTGAATTTAAATAATCTATTGTCCATTAAAGATTTAGAACATTTATTAAAAATGATGTTAATGTGATTTCGCACATCATCTATACAGGGAAGAACGTAACCTTGGATAAAATAAGCTCTATATTAGCAGAGCATGATGATTTTTAATGATAAGTCTTTACCTTTGGTTATTATTTTATATTTTTACATTTTAATAATAATAACCTGCAACTTTCTAAATTGGTTGTCTTTGATTTGACTGCTCTCTCGAGTAAATCTATTCAAAATTAAATGGTAGTGAGTCGAATGTATAGAGTCTTGCCCAATCAATCCCTCCCAATTTTTGAGTTTATTGCTGTTAGTAGAGCAAGGCGGAAAAATTTAATTAGCAACTAATAGATATATCGTATTATGTTTGTTACAGCCGAGACGATATGCGGCACGACAGGTACGCTATTGCTGCATTTTGTGTAGATTTGATTCGATTGGAACAGGTGATTGATTGTGTGCCTGAGCAATGAGTGCAGATCTGTAGTTATTTGCTGAAGGTTTAACCATCGATCCGTTATTTCTGTTCACATGAAATCCCTTTTTGCAGAGATAGTGTGAACAGAAACACGAGGACTGCATCTAGCTACAAGCAATCATTGCCCAGGTACATACATCCAATGTTACGCTCTAATGATTCAAATATACTTTATTTATCGATTTTTTCTATTAAAAATTTTTCATTGATCACTTTATGTTTTCATTTGGTCTTTCGCTATTATTAACGTAGAGTCGGGTCCAAGACAAACCTGCTTTATATTTTAAATATTTATCAGTACAATAATAACATTCTTTTTTCTTTTGTAGATATGGTCCACCAACTCGCACTGAATACCGGCTCACTGTGGAGAACTTATCTAGCCGAGTCAGCTGGCAGGTAAACTGACATTCTAAAATTCTAAACTGTACTTATATGCCGGTTTTGAAGCGAGTTTGATTGCCACTCGAGATTATATGATATAGAATTGGATGAGTTTATGTCTTGATCAAATTTGTCATTTATAACTCGAGTTGAATCACACTTTTATGAGGCATTACAGTTAATCTTTTTTCCGGTCTTTATTTAATCACCTTACATCCGCTTAATTTTCGAAAAGATTTCTATTTGGAAAGAGAAGATGTGTATATTTTGATCAAGTAAGTCTGTGGCATTTGAATCAAATTTTTCTAATAAAATATTGTCCGCATGTCAATGAAAAAATGACCACGAAGAAGGCTTGAATGGATGCAAGTTATACGAAAATCGAAAATAAGGAGCACACACAAACTCGAGAGAAAGAGAATTTTGGAACTGGTCGTAATCTCCAACAGTGCGTAACTGTAAATCAAGGTGGTCAAGATTTCGGAGTCGTATCGCGAGGACCTGGGATTTGAAAAAGATACCGATTGCGATGGAGGAATAATGTGATTGAGAAACACAGAAAGCTATGTGAAGAAACACCAGAATCCATATAATAGATTACCGAAACCCGTGGACAAGAGAAAATTCGAACAGAAATGATTTTACAAACTTGTTGACCAAGTCTTACTTGATCAATTTAGATTACGTCTATTGTTGCACTTTTCGGATGATTGGTTGCGTTTTGACGATAAGAATTTCTAGCTCGATCGGTTCACAATTCTTCGATGTTAATTTTCAATTTATTATTTCCTTTGGTTCGGCCAACAGTTGAGAAAAAAATAAAATTGATGTTCTTTCCGAAGAGTCATGTCCTCTTCGCCAAGGAGGGGCGACCGGTAGGGCCAATAGACTGATGATGTACGATGATAAAGATGACGATGCACGCGATGGGCCCGCCTTGAGGTCAAGTGGCACCAGGTTGGTTTCTGAGGTGTCCGGGTGAGAGAGAGAGCCGCAAAGGCACTGCGTACACCTATCTGCCACCTACTACTACTTACGCAGTGATATGTGGTGAAACCCAGCGGTCCCCAGTGATAAACTGATACATACTACAAACCTCGAATCCACTATCGCTGGGAAAAATAATTATGCTGTTACTACTATCAGTAACTCTGACTATCTGCCATCGACATGGGATCTCGTAGCAGTACTTTGTTACTTCACTATTCATTGTGTTCTGTCATCGTTCTATCCTTTACTATCTTTATCTCCTTACCATCATATCATATGTTGTCATAATCTGCATTGTCATTAACGTCACTACTATCATCACAACTATTGTCATTCTACTGACTGTTACTGCTACTGGTACGTCAACAACCTTGCCATCTAGTAAAGTCAGGCAGCGGTCACCCATGAGGGCATACACGGGGCGAAACCCAAACCATGCGCGACTACGCCACACTGTTCCGTTCGACCCGACCAAGCGCCGTGTGTCTGGCCTTTCTCTCTGTCCGTAAGCAAGGTGGTGCCTGGGCCCAAGGTAAATGCGTCACCTTAAACGAGTGTAATCTTAGATATATACATATATCTATTCTTATTCTTATACGCTTATTCATATAATGTACATTGCATATAATATCGATAGTATTCATTGTATGTTGATGTACAATATTTTTTTTTACCAAAGGTATCGTATTAATAGATCGTATCAAATGTTTTTGGATTTCAACATCTTGTATACATAAGAACAGAACAGGGGAACATTTTTGATTATCATTGTGCTCGAAATTAGGCATCTATTCTTCTCATAGTTTGTTATTTTCTTTCGAATCTTTATAAATTGTATATTGAAACGAGAATCCAATGTTTCAAGTTTTACAATATTTCGTCAATATTGGTCAATGGACTTTCATTTTTTTTAAGTAATAACTTTTCTTTATGCAAGACAAATTCTCGATAATCAGTATCTTATTTCCGAATACTTATAACTGGTATATATAAGCTGTGTGATGATATCAACGATATATAGGTTTTCATATAATAATTTAACACAGTAGTAGTACAAGGAAACTTCAAGTGACGTCGGAATGAGAGAAGACCAATAATAATACTGGAAGTCAATGGACATGCGTGGTCGGATCAAGATATCTCCCTTAACCGAGGAAGCGATACGAGATCTAACAAGGCATACAACTAAACAAGAAGAATTATGAAATTACCATGGAAATGAAAGAAGTTTCGACAAATATATCAAATTTCGAAGGTGTCAAAAGAAGAAAATGCAAATATTTTTAAATAAATTCTACTAGATGCAAGATGAAAACACGGTCCTAAGGAACAATCGGTATTCCATTTAATAACGAAGAAAATAATACCAATCTATTTCATTCAAAGCTACCTGCAATGAATTTCATCGTACATCTCTGGAGGAAAACTCACCGTCTTTCAACTGTTGAAGCTTGTATTTTTAGTTATCATTTAATATATAACTTTCATATAGAATTTTCTGAATATTAATTATGAGTAGTTGAATACTTGAAGTTTAATTTTGAATTATTCATTATTATTTGCCATACATGAAAAAGATGAAATGGAAGTATATTTGCAAGGTGTCATAAAATATCAAATGCAATTTTGTAATTTACGTATTATATGAAATACAATTGTTAAGTTTCTTATTTAATATAAATATCAACGAAATAGATTTTCAATGAAATAACTAAAAATTTAATATGAGAGGATTGAACGAATAATATGAGAATTTCAATGTAAATCGCAATGCAGCCATATTGTTTATAATCATATGAGTAATTTTTCATAATAAAAATAAATGAAAATTCATGATAATCTTGAGGTAATTCAAAGTCTGCATCGTGAGTATGAAAATCTTTGACGTTTAGTATTTGTTATTGAATTGCATATCAAGAAAGGTTTTATCATATCAGTGATACTAAATTCGAGCACAGTAAGATTAAAAAGGCGCGTTGCAAATTATACATTTATATAAATTTCTGTCCAAGTTATAGATTTAGGTAACACCTGCAAAGATAAAATCGTATCAAGAATAAGTATGCACAGGGTATATATTCTTTCGCGTTAATGCAACTAGGGGTACAATAATAAACTACAAGATTAATTTGTAATAAAAATACAGACTTGTATGAAACTTATTCAGGCTTATTTTGTATTAATAGAAAATTTTATGATATTTAGGATTTGAAGGATTATATGCGTCAGGCTGGTGAAGTAACTTATGCTGATGCTCATAAGCAGCGCAGAAATGAAGGGTAAGGTTTCCTGTAGCAATTTATTTGCTAGAAACTAATGAATTTTTATTCTTATGTATAATTTATTTTCAGAGTTGTTGAATTTGCTACATACTCCGACTTGAAAAATGCCATTGATAAGCTGGATGATACTGAATTAAATGGTCGTAGAATCAGACTTATCGAAGACAAAAGACGTGGACGTCGTTCAAGATCATCAAGTTCTAGATCTAGATCTCGTTCGCGTTCTCGATCACGACGTCGCTCTCGTTCCCGTTCAAGGTATAATCGTTGTTCTTGTTCACGCTCTTGATTAACGTATTGTAATGAAAATTCTATTTATTTCATGCTATAGAAGTTTTTATGAATTTTCATCATGATATAGTATTAATGAACTGCATGAGACATTTACTACTTTCAAATTTGATCAGGAGTCGCCGAAGCTCACGTAGCCGTAGCCGCAGCCGTAGTCGTTCTAAGTCACGGGCACACTCAAAATCAAAATCCAAGTCTAAATCTAAATCTCCCGAACGTAGCCGTTCCCGTTCCAAATCTAAGTGAGTAACCTTTTTAATTTTAATTTTATAGATTATATTTGTGAAATTCTTGTCAAACGATTTCTCTTATTTTCAAAATTTAGTTTATTATAAGATTATTAATAATATTGCTGGGATTGTTTTGAATATAAGACCAATCGAAATGTTTTTCAATTTTCGAATAACTTCTTTTTTATTATACAAACTTCGTACAAGGACTTAACTTCTTAAATTCAATCAATGCTGTTCTTTTCTTCATTTGAGTTACAATTTTACAGATCAAGAGACCGTTCAAAGTCGAAATCTAAGTCAAAGTCCAAATCCAGATCTCGTTCTAGGTCCAAGGCGGAAAGATCGAAATCCAGATCGCAGTCCAAGTCTAAAGCAAAGTCTCCATCAAAGTTAGTATTTTTCATTGTTAAATTTATTAGTAATGTGAGCATTTCTTAAAAATATATGGCTTGTAATTGATTTCTTTTTAGGGATGACAGATCGAGTCGAGAGCGATCAAGAGGTGACCGATCCAGATCTCGTTCAGGAAGCAAACACAGTAAGAGCCGCAGTCGCTCTCACTCGCCTATGAATGGAGACAAATCACCTGAAAGTAATAAGCAAAAAGCAGATTAGACACTTGACTTGAAATGAAAAAAATATTTAATCGATTTTTTTCATTTCTTTTTTATATATTCACGAATCACATTCAAGAAGCCAATAACTTTATTCAATGCTATTATTTAAAGATTAACTTCAATTTGTAGTTCTATTTTCGCATTAACACATGTCATGTCATGTGCATTTATTATACGCGAAGTAATTAAGTCAAAACAGATAGGTCCGGTTTTAAACGAGATATTTTAACCAATTTTTATCTTGGTTCATTTCCAAAATCATTGAGATTTAAACTACATCGGCATGTAGAAATTGAGAACTTCTCGTTGGTACTTTGGCACAGTTAATACGTTTCAATGTACGACGAATATAACATATGATCCCCTCTTAAACGGCTTTTTGTATATATTCCTAACAATTACATTACAGTGAGAGAATCGTATGTGATGTGTATTAAATTTAGCGATAAGTGGTACTGAAATATCAATAAAGACACGTCAAGTTCATTGTATTAACTATTTGTTTTATTTATATAATAATAAATATGCTCTTTTCACGGTAACCTCTTGATTGATATTCATAAACATTCCCTCGCAAGTTCTTCACAATTATAAGTACAAAGAAATGATTTTTATTCATCGATTGTGCAATTTTAATTTGTGCGAATCGCTTATCGACAGAGAGCTCGTCAATAACATATAGATATTTGTGAAAAATCCCGCAGGTGCATCAAAAAACGGCGCCTGTGTCTCATTTAGTTCTGCAAAGGCCTCTTTCGAAATAGAGGACACTACTGTTAGTCTTACGAAACGCTGAAAATCTGACCCTTTATGGAACAGTACTTTCTCGCTCGGCAACCGAAATAACGGTGGGGTGGTGGAACGTCGAAGAGGGAGCGTAAATTGTGGAAGGGCGAATGGTGTTACCTACTGGCTACTCTACCACTCAGTGCTTACATGCCTGAGAATCGCTTACGAAGCAGTCAGTGCACTCTCTTTTCTGCCCTTGAACGTACGACTGAGAAGTGTCAGCGTTTTGCTGCGCTATAGTCTCGCAGTTGACGACAGGTCAGTGCCCAGGCTCTCTTCCTTGTTGTTTTCCCAATTTTTTTCTTTTCATTATTAAATATTACGCATACAAATAGCAACGTGTCATTTTTGTTCAGTTTCACAGCACTTTCGACATAAATTTACTACGATAATCATCAGACGCTGTAATACAGCGTTGTGTTTCTTTTGTAATCGAAATTAATCAGTATAATACTGGCTTTTTTTGAAAAACGTCACCTAGAATATTATTCGAATATTTGACAGAGGTACTATGACGATACATTGAACAGTTCGCTTAACTCTAGTGTTGTTTTCGTTATGTACAAAAAGTGTCTTATGCCGAATATAATGATATTTTACATATAAAATTATATATATTTTCATACCCGGTCATTGTAAGTGGTCATTGTTCTGCACCTTTCGCGATAAATTTGTGATTGATAAAACGTTGGTGTTCAATTAACAGCCATGTTTAATACATAAATTGTTATCGTCGTGATGCCATCCATACGAAGCTTTTCTGCTTGTCGCGAACGTATTTGTGTGGGATGAGGCATACGAAATGACGGGGACAAGGGCGTGGTTTTGACAGATGCGTTCCGGCATCGCTCAAGGCCAGAGTTTTCAAAATCTATGTATTATCGTGTGTATGAATAATTTAATTCGGCCGAGTAACAAGGAGAAAAAATATTTATGTGATTCTCGAAATTTTGAATGAAGGATAACATAGTGTCGTGCTCATGACCGTGAAAACAAATGCGAACTCCTCTTGACTATCTGGAGGGCGCTCCGGTTGTAGTGCCCGTATAACGGCAATCGATGAGTGGGAAAGAGAGAGACCTTTCTTAGTCGGATAATCTATAGTGAGATTTCGTATGGACGTAGGCAACGAATATGCAATTCTTTTCTGTTTAATGTTAATGTTTTTGTTCTGAGTACATTAACCGCTCGATACGAAAATGCTGTGTTAAACGAGGTTCGTTAGTCGTCACGGCCTCACGGATAAAGAAAATATAGGAAGGGGAATAAGAAGAGACGAGTATTGAGAAGGGAAAAGAGGACGAGATGGTGCGGTTCGCGGAGCTCGTTCTACGATATTTTTTCTAAAACGCGATCTACCCAACTATAGATGGCCAATATGAGCGTGGGCATCGTTTCAATGCGCGTCGTATCTAGATCGTGAACGAGCCCACGCGAATTACAGTTCTCCGTATTTGAATTCGCGTCCTTTTGCAAACGTTTTAATCGGTTTATCAATTACCTTTGGTGCAAATTCATTAGTCACCAAGCGTGTGCGTCTTTCCAGACACGATAATGCTATCTCTAACGATAACTATACGGGGATGTGGTTTGCGAAACTTGTCGGTTTGCGGGGGATCGACCGTATAACAACGAAAGTAAGCACGAAAAATATATATGTATAGGTAGAGGCGTATATTTATCAGTATTTTTATCGTTGGATTATTCGCCAAGGCAAGCGTATGAGTATGAAAATACGTATTTGGGGTTAATAAGGCGATATGCGCGTTTGAACGAACGAATCGGTTTTGTACCGACCTCTATTGAGCTCATGCTATATACAGCCATGTAGGCAGCCTACCATATAAGGAGCTACACACTCGTGTTGGCGTTGACCCGTCATTTGAAAACATCTTTCTTTCTCAGACGTATACCGTTTTCAATTTACTGCATGGTGATTTACGACGATGACAAATGAATCGGAAAAGCAGAACGCGAAATTTCTATCTCTAAAGAATAGAGATCTGTGGTGGGGAAATATTTACTTGAAAATTCGTTAACCTTGTTCAAGTATAATCGCATAAAATGCGTGCTGATAAATCCGATCTCTGCATGACGTCACCCCATACGGAATGCCGTTTCTTCTACGTTCTTCATTATTTATTGCAGATTTTGTCGCTTTCGAGTAAAAGTTTGATGAGGCGGTTTTATCGTTACTACGTACATCAAAATAAAATCTATAGAAATAATTTTTCCTACATTAAAATTGGTAGTAAGAAATTCAATAAACCATAAAAATACAATGTAAGGTATTCATATAAATTAATAATGCTTTTTTGATTGGAATTTTTATTTCTTTTTATTTATTTCAATTATATAGGATTTTAAATATATATATATATATATATATATATATATATATATAACCCATTTTTGAACATAACTTTTAGTCTCACTGAGCATTGAAGTGTGTTTCCCATCTTATTTTATCAAAAGCCATACCTGAAACTTGCCATTGCCATTACGAATAGTTATATCTTTACCACATTTCAAATTGAGATTATTTCCATAAGACTAGACTCATAATGGAACCACACCGTAGACGGAGATATGTATTCCCAGTTTTATCGAATTGTAAATCGTTAGTGGAGGAAATCATCGTTTTTTTCTTTTTACTTAAAAACCATTGTCAAACATCCTCGATCTAAACCCTTCTGTGAGTCAGTCGAGGTTATCGTATAAATAACGAGACATATGGGGACGTTAGCAGGGTGACTCAAGTAAAAGGGACGATAGGCATGGTATGACTCATGCAACGTGTGCGAAAAAAATCTATGAGCACCGGATCTCGGATAAAATAATACGACGGACGTCGCGACAGCCCGTAACCGTCGTGATCTGATTGCTAATTAATATAGGAAATTTAAGAATTTCTCCGAATTGTGTATTCGGTCGATCTCATGAAATTCGTTATTTTCAGAACAAAGAAAACTTTTTATATCATCATGTCGAGTCCATCCCTAAAAGACTTGCCGAAAGTGGCGTTGGAATTGAAAACCGAGCTGGAGGGCTTCAATCATGGGGGTATGAAAAAAGCAGCAACAGCTGAGAAGAATGTTTTACCGTCTGCCGAAGGTATGTAAATTTTTCATGGTCGAGTCTCGTTTCATGCTTCATTGCAATTATTTAAGAAATGGCAATAATGTACTCACACAGACGTACGACAGGAGCGCCAACATTCCGATTTAATCCACGATGTTGAAAGTTTTAAGCCAGGTCAATTGAAACATGCCGACACAAAAGAGAAGATTATTTTACCTAATGCCAAAGGTATTGTTCCATGAAAATGGTAATTTTTCGATTAGGCTTCTGGTGTCGGAAACTGTAACTAACATGAGCTTTTGAAAAAATAAACTTATGCCTTAACAAATTATATGGAGCAAAATGATGGTTGGGAAAGTGACGAAAAGAAAATTTAATTCGTGTGATTCATTTTCTTGGTTATTGTTGTAGATGTGGCAGCCGAGAAAACTCAACAAACTCTCATTGCTGGAATTGAAAAGTTCGATCCAAGCTGCTTGAAGCATACTGAAACTCAAGAAAAAAATCCATTGCCGGATAAAGAAGGTAAACTCGAGGATTATTGGTATCACTAACGTATGTACAGTAAATTATTCAATGACAATTCACGTCTCTGTATAGTAATCCAGCAAGAGAAAGGAAAACGACAGCTCATATCCGGCATAGAAAATTTCGATGCAGCGAAACTTAAACACGCGGAAACCGTAGAAAAAAATCCTCTACCTACCAAAGAAGGTTTATATCAATATCAATATATTAAATAATACTATTTATAATTATAAATGGTTTTAGAAAGTTGTTGAGTATGACGAAAATATATTAATTAAAATAATTTATTATCGATAAGAGAATTACCAAATAGGATATTAATTCATGAAATACGTTTTTTTAGCAATCGATGCCGAAAAAATTGCTGCTTGAAGAAGTTACGAGAGCAGAAGCTACTGGCTAACGTGTCGTTCATTCTTTACACCTCTTTTTAAGATAAATATCCATGTATTTTTACGTGAAACAAAAAAATACTGCGGTAATTGATTTTTTTTACACAACAACGCTGGCGCTACGATAGTTCCTTACGGCGGGATTGTCATGTGAGACATCCTATTTTTTATAACAATGCGTGAATATTTTTATTAATGTAGTCGTCAGATTATTTGCTAGATGCATTTACAATTTAAATAAATTGAACAGCTTAAACTACATTAAGGAGGCAAAGAGTAATTTTCAATAAAGTGAATAACACGACCAATTTTTGTACGAAACGTGAGTCGGGTCCATACTGTGAAAATATAAACTATGCATCAAATTGGGATAACAAATTCGACTTTCAACAAAATTGAATTATTTTGTTTGAATTCCGGGCGTTCGGATTTACTTTGCATTCTACCATTTTGGTTTCTCTAATTTTTTTATAAGAATGTTAAAAATTCAATTCCTTAGAACGTGAAAGATAGCTCGTATAACTACACACAGGAAAAAAAGATCGGCCATTCCGAAAAATGTTATATTTGATTTAAAATAGTATATATTTTTACTTTTGTGGACTTTGCTGTATTTGAGTGGTTCGAAAATAAAAAATATCTTTTCGATCACATCTCGCTCCACTTTCAACGAACTGCTAAACTTATTTTGTCTTTGATCGATATGAATTCTACTTTTACGCTTTTATCGTCGTCATTAATGATACTTGAACTCGCCAAGGATGTACTTTTCATATTGAAAGAGGCGCGCACGGACAAAGATATTATTTTCGATAACAGTGAAAAAATTTTTTACACTATATACATTATATATAACATTTCGGTGATATAGTATTTAATCTTATATTTCAGTAAAAACATATTTTATATAATGGGCTTTGTACTTTTTTAATGTTCGTACACCATTGCATTGTCGTATTGATTAATCAATTAAAATAAATAAGATAATCATTTGTACAAAAAAAAAAACTGTGAATTAATTTTATTTATCCATATATTATGTCAACTTGAAGTCCCTATGAATTTAAATTACGCGCTGAATTAATCTATTCGACGATAGCGGCATATTCAAAGTTCTTATGTATTTTACCGTTGCTTACTACGGACCATGCAAATGTTACCCCAGAAAAACTAATTGGGGGAAAAACACTCAAATTTAACTTTAACTCTACATTTTGTTGTAACTAATTTCATAGAAATTCTGTTGGGTGTTTCATGAGTCGGTATATTATTGTATACAGTATAACGATGAAATTACCTATATGAAGGGCAAAAGGACATTTTTGTTGTTCTATATCTCACTGTTCGAAAAATCAGGAGTTTCGTAATATTATTACGACTTCATTTACAGATTATAGGTAACAATCGACTCAAAAAAGTTATTTTACATTCAAATATTTAATTAACATAATTTCATAAAAAATTTTGTGTTTTTAAATGGCACAAAATTAGGTTTCAGTGTTCGTATAAATTTTGACTTATAACGTTTATTCGTTAGGTGCAAAATATAAAGATATTTCGGAAAATTTAATCGGTTAACCCATTAATAATTTGATTTTTATTTATTATAATCTATGGGTTTTAGGAAGCTTTCTGATTAAAAAAAAGTGACATGGAGATTTCATCTAGGAAATCATTAAAAAGAATGCAGGAACCTGTTGACGATTGGTTGCAGGAAGAAGGCTATTACAGGAAACATACTCCTAAGGACCCTACATGCCTTTTTAGAGCAGTTAGCGAACAAATTTACATGACACAGTATTTCCATTTGAAAGTGAGAAAAGAATGTGTTCAATTTATGAAACTGAACCGACATTTGTTTGAACAGGTAATTGACAATACATACTTCATGTGGGAATTTATAACAGTTACAGTTATTTACTGTAACTTTACTATTATGTATATTATGTGTATTATTTATTATTTACCGTGTAGCATATTCCAATACCATTTGAAATGTATTTGGAACAAATGACATGTTTTACCGAATGGGGTGGTCATAATGAAATTAAGGCGATTTCGTTACTTTATGAAAGAGATATCGTAGTATTCAATGGCCAGAAACAAGTGAAACAGCAAGTAACTAATAATGGGTTTAATAAAATGCTGTATTTATGTCACGTTCCTCCTAGACAATATCAAAGTGTTTTCACAAGAGAATTTGTAGCTGCTGCGGCATATTGTCAATGTAAGAAACTAGTTATTTTTAGTTAGTTATAATATTGGGGCTCTACTATATTTATGTTTCTGTTTTAGCGCTCATTTATCAAACTCTTTATAAAGGTGTCTTCGATATGGTACATGTTGAAAATACTGTCCATAAGATGCTTCACGAAAGAAGTAATTTTAGGCATGATAAATTTTTCCTGAAAGGAAATATTGAAATTAGAAAGTACGTAGCATTGGTCTGTTATAAAATATGTATGTAATCACAGATCTAATAATCGATTAAATATGTTTTCCAAAGACAATTAACTGCAGAATTATACAACAAGGTTGAACAAGAGACTGAAGATTCAGTTGAATCTCAAATGATATCAAAAGGAATTATGCCTTTCCCATACAGAGTTGCAAAGGCACTTGATCCAAATATTTATAGAAATATTGATTACGATATATGGCATGAAATAAAAAGAGGTTCAAAGTTTTTTGATTATTTAAATTATATAATATATAATACTGATTTTCATTTTTATTATAGAAGTGAAAAACGCTGGTTGGATTAGTTACAATAATGATGAATTACAAATTGGAGGAAAATGCTTAATTGAAATGAATTTTAATGAAAACGAAAGTGACAGAATGAATAATAATATTATTAATTCGTACTCTAAATCAAACTGTAATGTTGACAATGAAAAATGTTTGAAAGATGTGTCAAAGCAAGAACCGATTGTTTATTGTGGACATATTCAAGAGATGAGTAAGAATGATGGTCCTGTATTAGTTTTTATAGAAGAGTTAGGTGAGAAGAGAATAGTTCCATTTTCTGCATTAAAACCTCTTCCAATACGAAATATTAAACAAATCACTTGGCGATCGGCGCATAAAAAAAATATGCATACATGTTCTAGTGAGTTTTTAGGAAATTATTTCACGAAGTATTTAAACTTTAAAAAAGCAATTATCATACATGCAATTACAGCTCCAAAATGGAAGAAAATACATCCTTGTAACGCTCGAAACTCAAGAGAAATTATTCAGAATAATGATAATAATTTGAATTCTAGTAATACACCAAGATTAAATAGCAGTAGGAAAAATCGTTCTAATAATAATATTGAAAGAAACAAGACTGAGGTTACTCAATGCTATGGGTAAATATTGATTCATTTAGTTGAACATTCTTATTCACTTTTATGTATATATATATATACATACATACACACACACACACATATATATATATATATATATATATCAATTTGATTTGTATATTATAACAGAAAACAAGATCAGCATAATCTATTTCAAAATTCAAACAAAGAAAAAAACTCTCATTATAATGTAAGTTCATAATTTCAGAAACAATATTAGATATGAAATAGAATATCAAAAAAGTAATTATAAATTATTTGTGTTATAGAATCTGAAAAATAATCTTTCTGGGAATTCAGAAGTGGTTAAACAACATTTCACCCAAAATGAAGTAAAGGAATGTCCTGAGTCTAATTTGAAACTCATAGATAATGATATTTTATCTATTAAAGAATGTAAAAATAATTCTTCTAAATCTTTACCGATAACAACCGTAGATAATGAATTTTCTTTTTCAAAACAAAAATTACAAGGTATTAATAATACACATAGTAAATATGAAATCTATTATGAACTCTTTAAATTCAAAAATAATTTTGGTTACAATTACAGATAATTCACCTGCAATAACTTCTCAATCAAATTCATATTATGTAGATGTAGATAATAATTCTCAATCAATTTCACCATATGTTTCCTGTAATTACCGAGAATTTTCTCCTCCAGAACAAATTGAACGCATGATGCGATTAACAAATTGCTCCGATCAAAAGTGTATTGTCGATGTAACTACTAATGAATTGCCGTTATCAGGTATGATGAAAATATTTGGATTAGACAATTTTTATATAGCTTAAATTTTGTTTTGACAGATCCCTGTTCGTTACGATATTCCTGCAATTTAGAGGTAAAATTTATATTTTCTAATGTCAGACTTTTTAATAATCACTATAACTTATTAATATTTCAGTATTTTCATGGAAGCTATGTGTACAACTGGGGTGCAACAACACAAGCAATGAATATTAGTCCATGGTGTTATAATAATCAAATTTCTGTTCTACCCATCAACTGTGGTACTCCAATGTTGCTAGGTATGTTTTCATTTTTTAATTATTCTATTTTATTTTTTAATGTATATGATTTTACAGGAGGGGAAACAAAACCCGAAGAAAATATGTACTGTAACGGCAATTGTAATGAAATATCTGATCATAGAGATGAATCTGTAACAAATCATGTGCCAATTACTTCTCATGAATTTCAATCAGAAAATAGTTTGGAATTTAATTCGTTAAGTCTTCAAGAAGTTCCGGTAAATAGCTCGGTACGAGTTGAAGAAAATAATGCTAATTCTAACCAGAAGAATCGGGAAAAAAATTATACAAACAATAAGGAATCATATCGAAGTAATAAAAACACATTAGGACCAAGGTTTAAAAGAAATTTTGATAGTAAGTTAAAAGTTATTGTGTTGTTATAGAGCCGTATTGATTGTGAGGTAACTTTTTTACAGACCAACGTCAAAGTTCATTCCGCTTTTCTAATCTCGCACAACAACAAAATCAGTCCCGAATGCAATCGGCATCTTTTGACAATCAAAAGGCAAAGTACGACCATGTAAACGATCAACATATAATTCCCGTTGCACCGCAGAATCAAATTTTTACATCAAATTCATATCCATATATACAGCAACCAGTATTTTCTTCCGTACCTCTTTACGGAAACGAAACAGAAATATTTGGTTCTCCTTGTTATACTAATGGAACATTTTATCCCGTTTCATACATACCCCCATCCAACGAAGGAACTACTCAGACTTGCGTTCAATATGTCTGTCCTAATGGCGATAATCATGCATTATATCCCGCTTTGTATTCACCTTATATGTTTCCACAACCAACATTGTGCACTTCTCTTCCATTGTTAAACAATTCTCAAGAGCAATGGTATCAAATGGTTGGGCATTCTCGTCAAATTCAATATACCGCAGCTCCTACACAACAGCTTTCAGAATTACCTCAGAATATCAACAATCAGAACACAGTTCAAAATGGTTCAGGTTAAATGTAATATGTACATTATGTGTACGTATAATTTTGATGAACATTAGTGGCTCGCAGTTTCTGGGAAAGTTCTTTATTAAAAATTGAATCCATTATTTACTAAATGGAGTATAAATTTATAACAGCTTTTAATGGCTGGTACCTATTTATGTAATGTACGTTATTAGGTAATACATTAGCTAATTACGAATTTTTAATATAAGCAAAAACATTGTAATACTATAACTCTGTATTAAACGATGTTAATCGTTCTTGTTGAAAAATTTTTTTTACACTATATTTTTGATGTTCTTTAATAAGTTTAACACTAACTTTTCATGTTACATGTTTACATTGCGCATAACGTTACTTTGAAATTTTTTCAAATATGTAACTTAATAAACAACTTAGATTTATAACACGCGTTTAAATCATTTGTTGAATTTGATATAAAGGACTGTGGTTTATGATGTCACTTTAAAATTTAATTTTGTTATACATTATATACAAATTGAATAAATTTCATATAAGTGATTAATTGGAGTATATAATTCTTTAAGAAATATCTAGTGGTACTTGGTTGCTATTGATACACTAAGGTTAAATTTTGATTCCGACTCTTTGAAAAAGCAAAATAATGAACAAAGAACTTTGTTTATTAGGATGAATTGTTTTCATAAAATTGAATAGGATTGAAAATTGAAAGGAGCAGTAAATTATCAAAATCTTTTTTCTCATTTTCATTATCGTTATTATTACACAGTGTATATAGTTACAAATGTATAAAACGATACATCGATGTTGACAAGAATTCAAGAATTCCGAATTTCTCAAATGATTGAAATTAAATAACACGGTATAATAATAAAATTGAATGAGCATTGACCTATATGCGATGAAACTAGTAAATAACATTACAAAGAATAATACTAGGGTCAGTGGAACATTGTAAAATTCGCACTGAATATTTGATGAGCATGAGATTAAATTAAAAGGATTGAGATTAAAACGTCATTATATCACAACGACAAGAAATTATCTGAGCTTATTCACCAAAGTACAATATTACCTGAAGTTGGTAAATAAAATAAAAAAATATCGCAAGTCTTTCCGCGTAAAACTAATATTGAATCACAGTAGTAAAATTCGGGTAGACTACTTTCGAAGAAAATATCACAACGACTAATACGTTATTAGTCCCTTTTTCGCATTTGATCGATCGCACAGGTACAATAGATTTTGAGAAAATTGGAATTTCGCCACAGATTCCTAGTGGAAGTCATAAAGTAGGTAACTATGCAGAGTCCGAGGTAATTGCAATTTGTCGATGACTTTCGGTAATTTTGTACCGCAATGCTTACGCACTATCAGTCTGGCTTGATGAACAAGCGGTAGTGGTTTACTAGCCGCTTGCATTATGATAGCTCTCTGCGCTTGATTCAAACAGCTCGATCTTTTTATCATACACGGATCAAAGCTCTCTGCTGCCTCTAGAAGAACTTTAAGAAGCTTCGGTTGATCGGCTGCATTCTGCAACAAGTTTAATATCCCGTAAGGATCTCGAAACTGCGTTTTTATAACGACTCGAGCTCCATATTGGATCAACAAGACGACCACATCGATCGACGGATTGACGTTCGATGCGATATACTCTGCCAAAACCGGCCGAATTATCAGTCCATCGTCGCTTCGAATTACCAAATTCGGATCTGCACCACGTTCCAGCAACATACGAAGAATTTCCACTCGATTAGGGACGTTGTCGGCACACGCGACGTGTAATGGCGAACCAATTATCGACGAAAATCCATTTACATCGGCGCCTGAAAAATATAAGAGCGCTATACTTAAGTCGTCCTTTTTTTTACGTATAGTTGTTTTGAGTAGAACCAAATATACGGTAAACAGGTAAATCTAACTGAGGGAAATCTTTCAATCTTACATTGCGATAGTGTATTACACTCCAAGGGCAGAAAATTTGACATTTTCGTATTGCGCGCCATGATCCTCAAAGTGAAGCCTAATTATTTCTAGTAGATCATAATAATCAGACTATCTTCTAATAGACTAACTCTCTTCCGGTAGCTTATTTAATTTAGAAACTTTTTGTAAAATTTTCAAGATGTGTTGATTTGACAACCTAAGAACACATTTTTCGATTTATAACTAAAACTAAAAATAATCTCATAAATAATTTTATACCTAGTTGAATTTCATTCATTCATATAAATATTAAAACTGAAATATTTTTAATTTTAAACAAACTAAATAACGATCGAGGTACAAAATGAATGCGTTTGCTAACGCTAGGAATTTGTAACCATTTTTATACACATGTATAGATGTACGCTCGTAAAGATTCGTTTGAGAGATTAGTTCGTACAAAGATCTTCGCCCAAACCTGGTAAGATCAAACCTTACCGTGTTCCAGCAACATCCGGACAATGTGAGGTTCCGCTTTCAGAACCGCCAAGTCCAGAACCGTAGGTTTCTGGTACGTAGGACCGAGATTGAGCTTAGCGCCTTGTTTCAGTAGCAAATTTATGACTTCCGTGTTACCGCTGAGAATCGCGTAATGAAGAACGGTGCGATAGTCGTGCCTGATGTCGGTCATGCAATTTACGTCCGCGCCATATTTAATGAGCAACAGGACCGATGCCATTCCCTTGAAAATCCGAACGATAAATTTACCATGTAAATCGTCAAATTTCAGGTGCATACCTGTGGCAATCTAGCAGCCTTCATGAGCGGTGTAAGACCAGACCGATCTCGCGTGTTCGGCAATGCGCCAAAGGCCAGCAATAATTCCATGCATTCCAGATCCAGAGGTGAGACTAGGTTGATCTCGGATCCGAAGAAGTATCTCTTGTTGGGATTGGCGCCAGCTTCCAGCAGCATACGGGCTACTTCTATGTGCTTGTTGCGTAGAGCCAACCGCAGTGGCTCGTCGCACATCATTGTT